>CM034360.1:9100289-9140892 GCA_019925275.1 Mytilus edulis | reverse complement strand
CGTTTCATTTGTACGGCCCAAGGAAATTGAATATCATCTAACGCAATTGAGATGTTCCTCTTCATTCTTAAACAATGATCTATTTAGAGCTTATGTTATAAATTTATAAATGATCCTTCTTCTCATTGTGGGTCAGATATTGATGATGTCTACTATTACTTCTTTGTTTGTCCAAAATACACACTATGTAGAAAAACCTTATTCAATAATCTCAACTGGCTATCCGAAAACATTGTTTTAGATACAAAACTATTAATTTGCGGACACGTGGACCTTTCGAATGAACAAAATATTCAAATTTTCAAACATGTTCAAAATTTTTATTAAATGGTCAAACAGATTTTTTATGCCTTGATAGAGGTTATTGTTACTGGCACGGAACATCATTGTCATCATCAGTACACACGTCACCGTCACAGAATCATATGACTTTTCAAACTTTTTTTTCTCTCTTTTTTACCTATGAAAGCTAGTATTATTCTATAAACTGTTTTCCTTATATGCATGTCCATTATATCATACTATTATTGTAATTTTATATTGTATTATGGAGAAGACTTCATAAGTATGATTTACTTGTGTCTAATCCTTTTTGCTTTAATTCAGCAAGTAAAATATGTTTTAACTAACTCAGTCTATACTTATACATTATCTACTACTCCCAGGTCTGTATCAATTGGATTTATCTGCATTATTCAAGTTAAAACTATGTTATTCATCTCCATGTATTATGCAATATAAAGACTTGCATACATTCACTAGCCAAAATATTTGTTTCTCATTCAAGTCACCTTTTGCATATAATTTTTCACCACGATAACCTTGCTTCAATGGTCTGTCATTTATCTCTTCACAATTTATTTTTTATTAAGAAATAAAATGATTTTTGATAAATAAATAGAAGAGGTAAGTACTAATAACTTATTGCAATACACCCTTCATACCTGCCTAATTTTTATTAGAAAACTCAGAAATTTATGTACCCACTACAGCTTATGTATTAGTTATGGGGACTGACAGGCTTTTTTTTTTTTTATTAATTATTTACTTTAGAAGCATTTCTTCTTAATTCTCCATTTATTTTGCTTATCTAATATTATTATACTCCATTCTTTACTAAGTAAATTCACAAACACATTATTTTGTATTCGCCCCCTTTTTTAAGCTGCACTGTCAGTCCTATTTTCTCTATTCTGTAAACCCCCATATCCGACAGTAAGGTATTGACTTGTTTTCTCAAACAGGTTAAACAGATATGCATTACGTAACTTATATCTGTAACCATTGCTCTAGTATATTTTCCAACCTCACCTGTGCACCCAGCAGGTGATCATGGATGTACACAGATTCGACGCATGTTACGCAATAGTGCGTATTGCCGATGTCATATATATATATCACCACCCGGGGGCATGACACCTGTAGCTTTCAACTTCAAAGGTAACCCAGCACTGCAGAGAAAGTGTGCCGCATACCTATAACTTCTGATCGATGTTGATGACTTTTAATTTATTATGTCCAATTTCAGTATACACACCTGCACACGTGAACAGTTAGTGAGGTACACGCAGGAGGTACACAATACCAAATTTTAAACATTGAGATATATTTGGCTATAAAATTATACACAAATATGACTAAACTATTAAAAAAATTATTAATAAGGGACGCAAAAAATATTTGCGAAGAAAAAGATTTTTTTTCTCCCTCGGCCATTCTCCGCTTCTCACAAGCTCCCCGCTTAGGTGGGGCTCAGCTGTTGTTGGTTGTGTCAATGGAATGTCAGGTACCGCATTTGGACGAAGTTTTGGCTTCATGGTAGAACATCCCTCGAGATTCTTCATAACTTCTGGGTCACGATCGTAACGTGCATTTGTAAAGTGGGCTGAACAAAGTCTATGACTAGTGCTTGGTAGGAAGTCCTATCTCTTCCTGGGACTAGTCTGCGGGTTACTCAGAAAACGGATTTTTTTTTATCAAATTGTCCTTATGCCTATTGTTGCATCTACTGGCAGAACACAGAACCATTTTTAATCACTGTCATGGGTTTTGTTGGAAGATATTCGAATATGAAATTGCGCTTATTATGCCTTTACACCCGTCAGTCAAATATGATTGATGTAACCACTGACGTCACAGCCTCGTTCTGAGTGACTTCCGGGATTGAAATATGCATAATTAGTATGTCGACAGATCGATACATTTAAATTAATTTTTTATCCATTTAAACGATAATTATATTGTTATCGATGTTTTTTTGGGGTAATTATGTATAAATAAATATTTATTTAAAAAAAAAAAAAAAAAAAAAATCATGTCACATCTCCTTTAACAGGAATATTTTTTGAATAAGAATTACAATAATTTTATTTATTTATGGTCTGAGGTAGAAACATGCAAATTACTTAAGTCCAAGTAAGTCTAAATAAAAAAAAGGGGGGCTATTAATTTAATACAGAAGCTTCTTGCATTTGTAAACTTTTGAAAATCTTTTTTTAATTTTCTTTTTTCTAGTCAATTACATATTAATAGAACAACATATACATATATGTATATATCTATTATACAGTGCTATTTGATTTACAGAAACCCTGTGGGAAGAACTGGTTTAAAGCACAGAGGTTGTTTAGGACGCTGGGGACCTAACCATGCAGCTGATCCCATAGTCACAAGGTATACCACTCACATGTATAATAAAATGTCTTTTAGGAATAACAGTCATTAGATATATTAAGAAGATGGGGTATGTGTGCCAATGAGACAACTCTACATCCAAGTCACAATTTGTTAAAGAAAAACAATTTTAGGTCAAAGTACCCTCTTCCACAAAGAGCCTTGGCTGACACCAAACATTTTACTATAATGATGCAGCTGTTAAAATTAGCTATATAAAACAGTCTTATTTGTTTTAAATACCACCGCAAAAAAATTCTTCAAATATTATTTTTTTATATATTTTTTTTGGTGGGGGGGGTCAATTCGGAACAGCATAGTGTATTGCACAACAGCAAAAAATTGAATATAAATTCAAATCATATAACCAATTCTTAGTTCTTTAACTACAGGTATACTATGTCAGAAACCTATTATGTGTCAAATATTAAATTACAATCCAAATTCAGACCTGTATCAAGCACGATTATTGTGTCCTTTTTTGCTCCAACTGTTCAGGGTTGGACCACTGCAGTTGTATCCAGCTGTGCTGGGTGAAGCAAGTTATTGTTAATGTCTTATAACTAGTTTATGGATAAGGTCAACACATGCACTCAGACAATGAGTTAGTCCACATTTTGAAATTTCTGTAAGAGTGATCTGCTGTTGAAATTTGTTTTTGACGATATTTATTATTTCATTTATGTTTTTATTATATCTTCAGATGGAAAAGACTGAAGATGATGAGATTGTGAAAGGAGAAGATGGTAAACAATCATGGAGTTTGTGTCAATACAAAGACGAGACAATGGAGAGTGGGCCATTCCAGGTGTAGGTTAAATCTATCATTAGATACTGGGATATGCCTGTGGGTAAAACACACAGGTGTAGGTTAAATATATTATTAGACACTGGGATATATCTGTGGGAAAATAACACCTGTAGGTGTAGGTTAAATCTATTATTAGACACATAATTAATTTTTCAAATTTTACAGTCAAGAGTGGATATATATAGTTTTGCAGTGTTTTAGGATTTTTATACATTTGTAACTTTCCCGTATTGATACCAAAAATAAAAAAGGTCAGGAAAAGGATAAATGGAATAAGAAATATTGAAAAACTATTACTGCATTTGATTTCAGCCATACACATACATGACATACTCATTAAAATGGGTAATACGGTCATGTGGTATTTGAATAAATAATACATTTAACAATGTCAATGTAATAAAAAAAAATGCAAGATTTGTACGAAAGGAAATTTTTGTTTAGGGTATGGTAGAACCAGGGTCATTAGTTAGTGCTACAATTAAACAAGAATTTGGAGAAGAAGCTATGAATTCATTAGAAATGTCAGAAGAAGACAAGAAGGAGATGCATGATAAGATTGAAGATTTCTTATCACACGGGGACAAGGTTAGTCATTATTTTTTGTTTCTGTACTTTAGGGTAAAGTTGATGCTGGAGAAGTGGTGACCGACACGGTCCTCAGAGAATTTGGGGAAGAAGCACTGAGTACAAAAGAAATATCACAGGAGGGAAAAAACAAAGCTGTTGAATCGATGAAACAGTTCTTTACAAAAGGAATTAAGGTGGACTTAATTTCATTGATGTTCAATCTATGATCTTTTAATCACATACTGGGGATTTATTTATTTTTCATAGGTACCAATTTTCGTGGATTTAGGAAAACTTGCATGTTCGTGGATATTTTATTTCGTGGTTTAGCCGAAGTCTGCATACAAATCTATAGGAAATTTTTCATTCGTTGGACATCTGATTTCGTGATTCACCTTTACCCATGAAATCAACGAAAATTGGTATCCAACGAAAAATAACGAATCCACAGTAATATCATCTTCATTACCGGTTTGAAGCTCACACTAAATTTTTCTCAATGTTTGTAACCCAGTCTCTTTTCCTTTTAGAATACTATGCCTTTTATATATTACTCTGTAACCCTAGTTTTTACTCGCCTTTATTTAAATGTGCAGTATTGGTTTCTTTATTACCATCATTAGGGACCTTGGGAACAGACAGAACAAAACATAAGGAATTTGTGATTAAAAAGGAAATGAACCACCAAAACTTTGCCTTGAGGGCTGGGTGGGTTGCAGTCTTTTTCTTGAGTCAAAATTTAAAGCTAAAGATCTGTATTGAAAAAAAAAACATCTAATGTAACTGTTGCCCATGATCTGTATGTAAGCTATGGATGCAGGAACTGTTGTACAAACAATCTGTCAAGATTTAAACATTCAAGAAAAACAGTTTGTCAGGGGTCATACTTATAAATACAAGTGTGTTTTTTTTTAATTTTCCTGTACTGGTAATTACTTTTCAGGTAACACATCAACAAACGACAACCACTGAATTACAGGCTCCTGACTTGGGACAGGCACATATGTACAGAATGTAGCAGGGTTAAACATGTAAGGGAGATTCCCCCCCTCTTTACCTGGGACAGTGATGTAACAGTACAAAATAAAAATGAATTATAAAATCAGTTGAAAAAGGCTCATCATGATCAGATGGATACAAATTGAAATAATACTAATACAAGTGGACGTGGCCAGGTTTCTATATCCCAACAACAAAAATATATTGATTTGTCAAATTTTTGATTTTAGAGGTTGTAAAAAAAATATTACTTTTGTAAGTAAATGTTTTCGAGAAGGGTAAAGATGATTTGTTAACTCCAGAAGACAGCAATTCAATGTATAACTATAACTTAAGTTTACAAGAATAATGAGCCTCCATAGCCAATGGGTTATTATTCTACTTCTTCTCTGTTTCAGGTATACGAGGGTTATGTAGACGACCCTAGAAACACAGACAATGCCTGGATGGAAACTACAGCATATCATTTCCATGACCATGATGGAACCAAAGTAGGACAGTTTAATTTACATGCAGGTAATTACATCAGATTAACAAATTGACAGTGTGTGTTGTAGACCTATTGTTGTCCTTCGGCTGTTTTCTACTCTTTGGTCAGGTTGTTGTCTCTTTGTTACAAATGTGCATTCCAAATTTTACTGTCAATTCAGAAATTATCGTGTGCATTTATTTGTGTTGTGATTTTTGAAGACTGCAAATATGAGAAATTAATTTTTTGTATCAAATATTACAATAGATATAGGAAGATGTGGTATGAGTGCCAATGAGACAACTCTCCATCCAAATAACAATTTATAAAAGTAAACCATTATAGGTCAATGTACGGCCTTCAACACAGAGCCATGGCTCACACCGAACAACAAGCTATAAAGGGCCCCAAAATTACTAGTGTAAAACCATTCAAATGGGAAAACCAACGGTCTAATCTATATAAATGCACATTTTTAAGATTTTCATCTAGTTGCATTATTTGCAAAAATAAAAATCAGACAATAATTTCTGAATTTACAGTGTTAAAGATAAAGAAATATGCATGCATTGAAGACCTGTTGGTTACCTTCTGCTGTTGTCTGTTCTTCTATGGTCGGGTTGTTGTCTCTTTGACACATTCCCCATTTCCATTCTCAAACTTATGTACACCTTATCTCTATTTTTTTGCCAATACTGGACATAACAAAGGTTTCCGCAAGATTTTGATGTCATAATGAAAAATATCAAACGCCACAATAGGAAAGTGGTGGTTGTGAGACGTCAACAGTTCAAGCAGCACAGATTCTTGAGTCAACCGATGCAGATTTCAAAATTTCAATAAGGGTTATTACCATTAATTCTCATCTATAGATACAAATAATTTCTATCTATAGGTAATCTTCCTAACTCACTAAAATAGATAAATTATGCATACTTTTCCATACTCTAGTATCCTAACCAGAGTATACTTAATACATGATTTAGCATCTTTGTACATTTTGTATATTAATCTTTTTTATGCTCCATTTATGGGCATTATGTTTTCTGGTCTGTGCGTCCGTTCGTTCGTCAGTTAGTCCGTCCCGTTTCAGGTTAAAGTTTTTAGTCGAGGTAGTTTTTGATGAAGTTGAAGTCCAATGAACTTGAAACTTATTAAGCATGTTCCCCATGATATGATCTTTCTAATTCTAATGCAAAATTATAAATTTTATCCCATTTTCACAGTCCACTGAACATAGAAAATGATAGTGCGGATGGGGCATCCATGTACTAGGGACATATTCTTGTTCCACTCTTATTTTAGAATTTATTTAAATTTTATTTTGCATGCTGTCTTTTAGATAAATTAGCAAAATTTGTTTTTTATTATAATGGATAGTAACATGGAAGATTTCTATTTTAGGTGATGATGCAATGGCTGTTCAGTGGATGGTCTGTAATAGTTCTATAAACCTGTATGCTAGCCATAAATCATTTTTACAAGAAGCAGCAAAGAGAATAGATGCAAGCTGGTGATCATGTAACATTTATAGCCTGTTATCATGTGACATTTAAAAACTGTTATCATGTGACCATTATAAACTGATATCATGTGACATGTATAGACTTTTATCATGTGACATTTATAGTCTGTTATCATATGTGACACCAATATTCAGCTTATCATTATCATGATAAATATATATACTGTCTCATTTTCATAATTTATTTAAAATAACTTATTTACAATCTTTTTTATCTGTTGTTTTTCTTCCTAATTAGGTATTTTATATCATACATATTTTTTAAACTTTAGAACTGTATTTGTTCTTCCACTGTAAAAAGGATGAGTTATTTATTGTTTCTCTTCTCTGTTAGTCTATCACATTTTTAGTTTCAGACAATATGAACAGAAGTATCCCCAGGCTATCTCTTGTGCATCATGAAATGTAAAAGTTATGTTTCAGATGTATTAAAGGGAGTTAACAATACATGCTAAACAGTTATGTACCTGGCTTGGAAAACAAAATATGATTATTTGGGATGAATGAGGAGGGGAGTTAAGCAAGAGAAACTACACTTTTATAACATAAGAATTATTGTGGATTGTTGAAAAGTTTATTGGTTGTGGTTCTCTCCTGTTACTCTGACTTCCTCCATAAACAGAGCACCATGTAATCCATAGCATAAGGAGTGAAATCTGTTCGTGAAATATCTAGTTGCCAAAATATTTATCAGATGTAATAATGATTCATTTTTTTCATGTATTGGAAGTATGTGTAAGTTATGTGGTTTTTAGTGGAAGAAGACGTCAAGTCTTCTGAAGACTTAAGGGGCTGACCATTTGCATTGAGTCTCCGTATGCCGCATTCATTTCGTGTATTACAATTTCAAAACAACTTAGATTCCTGACACCGATTTTTACACATGATTAGGCATCTGAATCATTTAATTTGTAAATTATGATTGTAAAACAATCACTATCGTAAATATGACCCTTTTATTTATGTAAATTATTAGATTTCATCTCATCCACATGAACGTTATTTGTTTACTTGTAACAGGATGTTTTAACTGTAGATATTTGTATTACGCATGCGTGAATTTGGTATCGGGACAACTCGCCCTGTTTACAAGTTCGCCCTTGAAGTTACGAATTTGCAATCCTGCAGACAAAAAGATTTTGTTTTTATATAAATAAAAAGGATATATAAAGTGTTGTCTTTATTCATGGTTTTCCTTTGTCATGTGAATTAGATGCCCTTCGTTACATACATGTGAACCTCCCGTTTAGGAGAAAAAACTCCCGTGTATGAAATTTTTCAGACGCCATATTTGATCATTTCTTACTACTGTACGGGTGTAATTGACACCTGTGTTAAATTTTACCTGAACATCAAAGAAGATGCATAATTATATGGCTTCACTTGACAGCTTGGGTGTCATCAAAACGATGTGTATTGGGAATATTGAAATACTTTTTTGTTACTTCCCTTTGTTTTATCCTGTTTTCAGTTATTTTGCTTTTAAAAATGTAAATTGTAAAAAGACTATAAATGATTAATATTTTAATAAAATAATCATAAAAGGATGTTGATTAAATGAATTTAAATGATTTTGGACAAATAAAAGAATTAAAATTTATAAATTATTTTAGCAATCTAGACCTCCTTTCAAGGATTAAATTGAAGTTTATATCATAATTTTGTTTACAACAGAATGTGTTTTAATTAATTTACGATGTTGCAAATATACATGTGGAGCTTATTTCTTTCTTATTTGTCTATACATTTACAAATGATAAGGAGATGAAGACATGAACAAAAATATATACAGATAAGATATATAAATATAATGATTCATTTGCTAGCAGTGAACAATCATTTGTCAAAAACAAAACAAAACAAAACAAGAAACAGATTCTTCTTATTATTTTATTTTATTCAAATAGAGAGGCAATAATGGAACTATAAACATTACAATTTGATGGAAATTTGAAGAAAAAACACAATTTCTACATCATTTGGTTACATTTATGACAAAATTTATGTCGATAAAAAAACATGATGTTTTGACCATTCAGTACTTAACCCTTTCCTCCATAATGACGCTTTTTGACGCCACCCCCTTTACTCCATAATGACGCCTTTTGACGCCTGTGTAGTACCTCAGTTGAAACACTTTGACTACAAAGTGTCTGCAGTGGACTCAATAAAATTTGTATCCAATATGAAAAGGAATATCATAGGAATATTCTACTTAAATTTATTTAATGAAATATTTGTTTTTTGCAATGCATTTTAATACTTTAAAGCCTATTTTCAGCATTTTATTGAAAAATTCTATTTTGTGTTCATTTTTTACAGTGGGTTGTGATGATCTTCCTGTTAGGTTACCCTCATTTGGAGTGTTGTTCCCAACCTGTTAAAGGTCCATCTTGGTGCATAATTCAAAATTGGAAATTTCAACAAGCATCTAATATTCTTAATCTGGAAAATAAACCCTGGTCTGCTAGCTTCATGTATATTTTTTCTACCGATTTAATATATAACTAGAATCATGCAAACAGACTTAAGGAAAAGGCATGTAAGTTCATCATACAAATATGACACTTTTTCTAGACAATCCAGATCTTGCAAAATACGTCGCTAAAAATCGTAACCTTTATAATTGTTGTGCAGTAAAAACCCATATGGGAACTTTCAAAAGTTGGCAGGTATGTAACAAGTCTTACTATTTTTATGCTCCATTTATGGGCAATATGTTTTCTAGTCTGTCCGTCCGTCCTGCTTCTGGTTATAAAGTTTATGGTCGAGGTAGTTTTTGATGAAGTTGAAATCCAATCAACTTGAAACTTAGTACACATGTGTTCCTCTTGATATGATCTTCTTAATTACTGCCAAATTAAAGATTTTACCTAATTTTCATAGTCAACTGAACATAGAAAATGATTGTACGGATGGGAAATCCATGTACTTATGACCTTTTCTTGTTTGAAGAAAAAAAATACATTTTAACGATAATGGAACAAAGCAGCCTGGGTAAGTGGGGCTGCTTTTATGGTAATTCAAGTTACCTTTTATTCACCTTCTTCCACTTCAGAGCTATCAGCTCTTTGATTGTTTTTGTCTAATGAAAAATTGCATTCAGCAATAATTGGACTTAAGCATGTTATTAGCTGTACGATTATTGTTTGTTTGTGTTGACAAAATAGTGAAAACCATCTTTTGTGCCAATGTTTATTACAAAACCTAAATTATATACAGTCAAACCTACTTAAGACACCACCTTTATTCAACAAAAACCAGTGTTAAAAGACCACCAATTTTAGATCCCTCTGTAGTACATTTCATATAAATTGAACCTGTATTAAGCCAGGTTTGACTGTATAGTAAGAGATTAACTCAATTGTTCTGTGGAGAAGTGAATATTCTTGCCCTGCAGTTAGTAAGAAGAACATTTTATGATTCCATTATGAATTTCACTTGGTTGTTATTGTTTATATGTATATAAATGTAAGAACCATTACAAAGTTTCATACTCATGAGTAATGGAGATTTTGTTGTTTTTTATGAAGTAAATGACGCAAGCATTGATATAGAAGCAAATTGTTTACAAATATTAAAATAAAATATTTTTGATTTGCAATACTGTAAAACTCAAATGTTCTTCCATTATAAATGTTGATTGATCCTTCAATCATTTAATACTCATTGAAAAACATTGGCTGCTGATAATGTCATTGTATAAAACATGGTACAAAAAAGGGGGTTTGAGTTGAAAATTTATTTGTTAACTAATTTGAAAACAAGTTAACGATGTCTTTATATGTCTGTTTAAATTTGAAAACTGAAAGTCAGATTAACACTCATAATTCTTATTATGTTGATTAATTTATGGACTGATATTAAAAAATTGAATTACAGTTACCGAAAATGGAAAATCATTGGCTATAATATGTGGTAAACATGTATTTTTATATCTTATTAATCATTTGATCACATTCTTTTTCAAGTTTTCTTGAGCATATCATAGTTTTTTATATGAATGTGTATGCATATATTTATATACACATAGTTTATAGACATGTTATGATACTACACATATTCATACATCAATAATAAACCTTAGAAATGAAAATTTAGCTTTTTGTTAGTTTTTGTTTTTCTCATTTTTTTTGTGGAATCTTTTGTACTATTTTAGCTATTTCCTTTTTTAGTATAATATATATGTAATAAATCATGGTTTTGTTATTGTTTGATTAAAGTTTATGATCAACACATACACTATGATAGTGAATAAACTAATTTGCAACACAATAATGTTGTGGAAAGACAATGTCAAAATCTTTGGGTTTTTTATTTAAAATGCACATATTTCAGAAGTTCAAATGTAACATTTTGAATTTTCATATAGAGTATACATTCATTGAGTATCATTTGAAAGTAGCAAGTTACCATAAATGCACAATAAATCCTGCACTGGTTTTGAAAAATTAATGAAAGTTTTAACCACCATTATATAATAAAAATTAATTTCCCAAAACAAAAGATATATGTGTAAAAGTAAGCTTAAAATCCCTTATGTAAGTTGTAAAATTTCACAAACTTTATATATATATTTGCTAAATAACATATACGGTTAAAACTCAACAGTCTTTGGAGTGAAAAGGTTTATACATATTATAATAACATGATAATAAGTATACATTGAAAAGATAATAGTTATAGTAGCAATGTAACATTAACATTTATAGTTTCGGATTTAGATATTGTTTTTATAAATTTGTTGATTTTTGATAGATGAAATATTGTTTGTTGTTTTATTTAGCTTATCAGATTATTAAAATATTCAAACCTTTCTGAGTTTTTCTGTAATGTAATATTTTGAAAATAACAAAAAGAAAATATCCAGTAGAAGGAACAATCATTCATGTCATAGTATATATATATATGTTATTTATATAAATGACCGTTATTTGTATTACAGACAATTTTCTAACCCTGAAACTCTTATACATTTAGCCAAAGTGGTTAATTTTATCAAGACCAAATGAAAATTTTGAAATAATTATTTGGTTGTACTTGATCTGTTTTTTTTTTTAAACAGCAGAAACCTATTCATCCATATATATATACATGTGAATTAAACACTTTCATGTACTAAATATTTCGTTTGACTTTCACTAATAAGCTATTGTGAAAAAAGATCCTCATTGAATCAATCTTTAAAATAGCTCAGCTGAAAATTACTGGAGAAAATTTTGTTAGATAACAAACATGTGCATTGCAAGGCTCATTGTTTAAATTGTATATTGTACAATTGTTCCCTTCTTTTGGAATAAAATTTAAAAAAATCATGTGTTACTTTTGGCATTATTTTTTTTATCCTAATGTCTGATATCCAGAGATATATTATTTATAATAACTTGCCATCATTTGTTATTAAAAAGTAATATGAGATCGATTATGATAATGCTAATAAAATCTGAAACAAATTCTTTTGTGTTAATCTGAGAAGAAATACTCCCAAGGTAATAAAAAAAAATCAAGAAAGAAAAACATTCTTATATCTGACAGAAATGAATAGACCTGAATAATAAGCAAAAAAAAAAAGCACACACACACAAGAAGGGATAGGACACACCATTGTAGGAGAACATTATTTCAAACATAAGAGAAAATCTTGAGTATCACACAGTTCTTCCATTCAGTAAAATATATAGGGAATATTGGCTAGTTAAAAAAAGACTAGATGAAACAAAATAAACATGTAACTTTTTGCTTTTTCAATTTCCAAACAATCCAACCAAAGAGCACAAACAGCCCATGGCCAGCAATGGGTCTTCAGCACAGTTAGAAAATCTAGCACCAAGCCTGGCTTCAGCAGGTCCCTTACCAAAAATGTATACTGGTCAGTGAAATGGACTGAAACATGTAAAAGAACCCAAACAGAAAAACAAATAAACAAAGGCTAGATGTTCCTGACTTGAGACAGGCACATAAATGCAGCGGGAATTAAAAAAAAATCATGAGATCTCAACCCTCCATGATACCTTGAGCCAAAGTGGAATAAACAAACAGCAATACACATCCCATAAAGTATAATTTGCACAACTAGGTTATTATACCCCACACAACGAAGTTGTGGAGGGTACAAGTTTTTGACCGGTCCGTCAGTCCTGTTATTGTCATCGCAACTCCTCTGAAACCACACAACAGAATTTCATGAAACTTTGTAGATAATAAGTACATTTCGAGTCAACCGAGTTCGAGACAACGAGAGTTAACTGTACATACTATTTAGATGTGCATATCGACAGGAAATTATGATTTAATATTTTTTCTAGGAGTTACGCTCCTTTGAACTTATTATCTTCAATATACTACTGCAACAGTTTGTCATCGCAACTCCTCTGAAACCACACAACAGAATTTCATGAAACTTTGTAGATAATAATGAAATACTATGTAGTCTATGTAGATGTGCATATCGACAAGAATTATGATTGAATTTTTTGTCTCTAGGAGTTACGCCCCTTTGAACTTATTTGCTTCAATATACTACTGCAACAGTTTGTCATCGCAATTCCTCTGAAACCACACAACAGAATTTCATGAAACTTTGTAGATGATAATGAAATACTATGTAGATGTGCATATCGACAGGAAATTATAATTCAATTTTTTTTTCAGGTGTTACGCCCCTTTGAACTTATTTGCTTTAATACACTACTGCAACAGTTTGTCATTGCAACTCTTCGGAAACCACACAACAGAATTTCATGAAACTTTGTAGATTTTGTCTGTTCGTTCGTTCGTCGTTCGTTCTTCCATCCGTCTGTCCCACTTCAGGTTAAAGTTTTTGGTCGAGGTAGTTTTTCATGAAGTTGCAGTCCCAATCAACTTGAAACTTAGTACACATGTTCCCTTTTATGTCATCTTTTTAATGTAAAAAATTAGAGTTTTTAGCCTAATTTCACGGTCCACTGAACATAAAAAATGATAGTTCGAGTGGGGCATCCGTGTACTATGAACACATTCTTGTTTAAATTTCATATCATTTTAAACTGTTGACCCCTAACCTCAATTTATGTTTTCGTTTGTCAATTTTTGGTTACGAGACCAGTGAAAAAGGTAGACCTACTGGGGACAAATTAATTTTCGAATAGTACATCAGAACATTTCGATTTGTATGTGATTTATGACTACATCTTTGTTATATATGTTTGAACTGATGATTATAATGGTTAATGGTCTCGATAGGGCACGGTTACATCAACGTAATTATAGGTCTCATTTTATTGGCGAAGATCAATACCATGATTATAGCTACCGAAGGGCTGGGCTACATAAAAGTAACAAGTAATGTAAACTCCGACAGTGTAGGTAGGGTAATAGAAATGTAACAAATAAAAAACCTATTAACTAGGTATGAACATTAACTCTGATCACAATCGAACTGTTACTGAACCTTGAAAAGAGGTGTTGTAAAAGTTAGTTGACAAATAGTTACTGTATAGAGATTTGTTTATTGGACAATATATGTTTACTTTACGGTGATGCATTAGATTATCATTTTAAAACATTTAATTTATTAGCAGGTATCATATGTCATTCGGTAGTAACAATTTGTGTTCTATGAGTTTGAAAATCTAGTTAATTATTTTATCCGAAGTAAATAGGAAAATATAGGAAAGAGTTCTCGAAATAATAATCTGAATAATTATATTTTGCAAGGCTACTCGATTGTGGTTAGTAACTGTTTTTTTTTTGGTTGTCGGAGATGGGATTAAAAACACTATTAGTATAAACAAAAACTTGGATAAAGTTCAGGCAAAAATTTATGAAGACGATGAAATCATCAACCCATCTCAAAGGTTCCAGACTTTTCCCAAGACATTTTCATTGGATTATATTTTTACTGACAGTAATATTTAGAATTCGTTATGTTATAAACAAAGACAATTGGTGGATTTTACATCCAGATGAGATTTATCAAACACTGGAAGGTAATATATCCTAATTAGTATGCATCTAATATTTGCCACTGGATGTAAAACAAGAAACACTCAATCAACATATTACTGGATCTTAAAAGATGTGGTATGAGTGCCGATGTATTAATGTAAAAGCTATTAATGATTTTCAGTGCAGTAATAGATAAAAGGTTTTAGATAGTTCATGCAAGTAAATGATCGAGCAACTCAACACAAATTTAGTTTTTGCTTTGGAATTGTTTAACGATTCTCATCTTCATTATTTTTATTTATGAATAATTTTGAAAGAGACCACCAAAGAAGATAAGACTTCAACCTTGTACACTTAAAAATAAAAAAATCAACAAACAAAATCGTTTTTTCAAAACCTCGTCGTATTTTACATGACTTATAATTTATAATCTACACTTAATGTCAAATTTATATATTTTCATTGAAAATTATAATGCGAAAAGGTGTTTTACTTTATTAAGAAAATTATGTAATTCTCATAAAAGTTTTAAAATCCATATTCATAGTATGCAAACCATAATTACCATATAGCTAGATAGGAGAAGGATCAATATCTGTTTCAATGCTAACATCTTATAAACATATTCAAAATGATGTATTAAAGGCTAAATTGAAAATATCTTTAAAAAGAAAATAATTGAAAATTACTTCTTTAACCTTTCGCCATTTTCATGCTAACGAGGTATAAATCTTGCAGTACTTATTTCTTAAAGATTAAGTTTAGACTTTTGCCGAATTAAGTCTGTTACTGTTGGAAAATTGAGTTGTTGTAAGAAACCTCAAAAGAGGCCCAAATTCCTCTTTTATTTCGTACATGACTGTTCCAAAATTACTCAAAGTCTCATTTATGTACATAAGTGCACTTATATATAACGTTAACGTTGGTTTCTATTTGACGCAGCTCAATTTTGTTATATACTTTGATACTTAACATTGAAATTCAACATTCCCCTTCGTGGTTTTAAAAAAGAATCAAGGAAAATAGTTTTCTCCTTTTTAAGATCACCTGGCCCAAAGGGCCAAGTGAGTTTTTCTCATCACTTGGCGTCCGTCGTCGTCCTGCGTCCGTCGTCGTTAACTTTTACAAAAATCTTCTCTGGAACCAAACTTGGCCACAATCATCATTGGGGTATCTAGTTTAAAAATGTGTTCGGTGACCCGGCCAACCAACCAAGATGACCACCATGGCTAAAAATAGAACATAGGGGTAAAATGAAGATTTTGGCTTATAAATCTGAAACCGAAGCATTTAGAGCAAATCTGACTGTGGTTAAATTGATTATCAGGTCAAGATCTATCTGCTCTGAAATTTTCAGATGAATCAGAGAACCCGTTGTTTGGTTGCTGCCCCTAAATTGATAATTTTAGGGAAATTTTGCCGTTTTTGGTTATTATCTTGAATATTATTATAAATAGAGATAAACTGTGATCAGCATTAATGTTCAGCAAAGTAAGATCTACAAATAAGTCACATGATCAAAACGGTCAATTGACCCCTTAAGGAGTTATTGCCCTTTATGGTCAATTTTTAACAATTTTTCGTGAATTTTTGTAATCTTTTACAAAAATCTTCTTCTCTAAAACTTCTAAGGCAAATTTAACCAAACTTGTCCACAATCATCATTAGGATATGTTGTTTAAAAAATGTGTCCGTTGACCCGGCCAGCCAACCAAGATGGCCGCCATGGCTAAAAATAGAACATAGGGGTAAAATATAGATTTTGGCTTATAAACTCTGAAACCATTTGCATTTAGAGCAAATCTTACAAGGGGTTAAATTGTTCATCAAGTCAATATCTATCTGCCTTGAAATTTTCCGATGATCAAAATGGTCAGTTGACCCCTTAAGGAGTTATTGCCCTTTAAAATCAATTTTAACAATTTTCATTAATTTGGTAAATTTTGGTAAGTTTTTACAAAATATTTTCCTCTGTAACTAAAGGGTCAAGTTCATTACAGATTGAGAAAATTGTAAGTAGCAAGAATGTTCAGTAAAGTAAGATCTACAAACACATCACCATCACCAAAACACAATTTTGTCGTGACTCCATCTGTGTCCTTTGTTTAATATGCACATAGAGTCATAGATCAAGGTAAGCACAGGCTCTTAAGAGCCTCTAGTTAAACATATGTACAATAACTTGAGAGTAAATATTCACAAAATTCAACACAATTTAAAAAAAAAAAACTGTAGGAAAAAAGACTGTTGACTTCTTTCGATAAATGTGTTTGATGTTAAACGTTTGTAGGTCCAATTTTAATTGAGTACTTGCAAATATTTGATCAGAAATGGTACTGTCATTCAAAAAAGATAACAATCATATGCTTCTATTTCAATTGTGGTTTAAAGGTCTAAATGTCAGATCATGAAGTGATAAAAGAATTATCATTTCATTCCACATGAATAAAGTTAATTATGTATGAAAAATTGAAAAGAAACCTATTTTGACAGTTATATGACAGTATGTCAATCGTATTGTACACATACCTGAAGACTAAATTAAGTATAAAACGGAAAAAATAAAAATAAACGAGTTTCACTATATAAGTACGTAAAAAGGTTATATATGCGTAAAATACTTATAAAAACATTGTATGATGAAACTCGGGGACAACGCTCGTTAAACGTTAAATAAATATGCTGTAAGATGCACTTTGAATTTGAGACATATTTATGATGTTATTTTTAACTATAAAAACGAATACTTAAAATCCTTATTTGATAATTTTCCAAATATGAGGTAATGGTGTGTAATGATAACCATCGTACTTCGGAAAGTAAAAATCAAGAGAGAGAGAGAGTCTCCGGGCAAGGTGCAATGTACGACATATAAAAAATCGAGGAGCAAGTGATGAGAACTTATTTTAATAAGATTGGGCAAGGTGGTGTAGCTTGCATGAGGGAGATATATTCCTAAATTCTATTACAGCTAATTTCAATCAAAATTATATCCGTATTTTAATACGCATTAATGTCTTCTGGGCTGGTGATACTTTCGTGGTCCACCAGCAGAGGTATACTTAGGACTTTCAACAATGATTGCTGTAAAGGGAACAAGTCACAAATCTATTGACATTATTATATATACCTTAACAGTGTATAACAATAGAGCCTTTATCCATGTGGAGAGATGTTATAAAAGATATTTGATACAGTTCTCAACTAACTCCTGACCACCAGGAGGTTGTTTTTCATTTCAATAATAAATTAGATTAACAAATATATAATGACAATGGTTTGTTATATCAGATACATTGTAAAATCATTGAAAAACAAGTTGTTTCGGGAAGATTTCATTTGTAATTCTTTTTAAGGTTTTATATTAACTAATTTTAAGGTCTAGAATGTCACAAAAATATATATGTACTATTTGTTTTATATTCTGTAACTTTATCTTAACACCTTGACGTCTTGGTGCCTGTTACTTTTCTTTTCTTTTTTCCATTTTTTTTTATTTCTTTAGTATAAATTCCTTTTGATTTTATCTTATAACTGATGTCTTCTTCCTGATCTGGCCTATTTGATACCGCAGTCCCACTAGGCCACGATCCGACCACGATCTGTGAAAAAAATGAAAATTTTGACGATCGTAGTGCGATCGTGCAGATCGTAGTAAGGTCGTATTACGGTCGTGGTGAGGTCTTGATGATCGTGATGAGCGTAGCCAACTTTGAACATGTTCAAAACAATCGTGGTGCGGTCGTGGCAAACTCAGGTCGTAGTAGAAGTTAGTGAGAGTGCAGTAAGATCGTGGTAAGATCGCAAAGGTTTCGCTGTACCATCGTAGCGAGAGCGTAGCGAGAGCGTAGCGAAAGCGTGATTCTATTCGGAGAGACTGCGCTACGATCTCACAGCGACGTTATTACGGCCTCACTACGACCATTACGTTCTCGACGCGACCCAACTACGCTTCCACTACGACTATACCACGTTTACACCACGCTGTTCAAGACCATAGTACGATTCTAGCACGACCTTGTCGAGCTCTTCCTACGACCTGACTACGTTCATACTACGACTTTCATTCTTATTGTCATTTTCACATAAAATATATTAAATTTCTCCAAGTTTTGTTTGTCTGTATATAATAGGACTTCTTGACCGTTTCCTCTCACTGCTCAACCATGCCACATTATGTATGTATGTGCCTATCCCTAGTCAGGAGCCTGTAAATCAGCGATTGTCGTTTGTTGATGTGTTACATATATGTTTTTCATTCATTTTTTTTTAACATAAATAAAACCGTTAGTTTTTTTGTTTGAGTTGTTTTACATTGTCATTTCGAGGCCTAAAAAGGACGTAGTATCATCGTGAAAGCAACGAAATTTTAAATTTTCATGCCGCTCGTACCGCGACCTCACCACGATCTGAATGTATTTTATATCGCGGTGAGCGTGGTGCGATCGTGGTCTAGTGGGACTGGGGCTTAAGTATGCTACCCTTTTATCCTCTGAGGGGAAAGAAGGTGAAAGGGACTTACTGTTATTGTAATATCGTAATGGGACTATTATACTAGTTAGTATAATAGTATCGTATAAGCAAAAGCGTATCAAACCAGTGAAAGGGTATTTAAAGGTTAAATAATATATAATTCAAAAATTAAATACAAAAAAATATAGAAACGTAGAAAGGTAAAAAATAAAAAAAGGGGGGGGGGCTATGATATAAGCGTCTGTAGCTACTGTTTTAACTTTAATAGTCTCAGTTTTTATTAACCACTTTTCTTGATAAGTGTTGTACTTCAACACCATTCAAAGATACAGCAATTTTTGTATCATGTTTTCTCGCGTTAATTGATTTGTTGACGTATATAATATCAGTTTATAACAAGTCAAAAAGGGTACAACATCGCCATAAAATAACTGCAACCTCTAGTTTGTATACATATATAAGTTAACCCTATAAAATATATTACTTATGTTCGTGACTAAGTAATGAAGCCTAGTATATATTTGGCCAGGAGCATATGTTAACGTGCTATTTCCATCAATGTTTAATGGGTGTTTCATCTATGGTAAATGATAAAATTAATTACATTTTAGAATAATTACATTAGATGTATGTTTCACTATTATACGTTATTCTGATTGGCCATCTACACATCACGTGTTATTCCATAAGCAATTGCAATACTCAATAAAACTTTTCATTCATGATAACACGAGGTCCCACAATAAAGTGCACAGGTGAATTAAATAACAAATTGATAAAATTCGTGTTTTCATGATCCTAGCTAAAAAATGTAATTATAAGTATTGAATGCTTCTTTTTGTAACTTCATAGGGTCGTAAAAGCGTTGACCGTGCGCACATTTTTAGAATGAAGCGCTTCCGCGCTTCATACAAAATGTACTTCGGTCAACGCTTTTACACCCCAATGAATTTACAAAAAGAAGCATTCAATTCTTAAATAACAACATAAAAAATACTTTATTTCTGTACAACATTAAAAAAGTTGACGACCGTTTAAATTCATAAGCAATTTGTCTACGTTTTCTTGAATTTGTTCATGTGTGCATACACTAGAATTCACGTTAACATACATTTTAGAATCAAGGCTACCTTAAGCTGTGACCATTGCTTTTCTTTAAAGAATACAGAAATGAAAGACCACACCCTTAACCATATCTTCGTGTATAGAAAGATATGAAAAATTTGATACATCGATCGTCTTTTCAAATATTACATTGGTGTTTGTTTTCTGTTACTTCTTCCATTATGTTTGATTTGATTCGTCTTTTTATAAAGACTATAATCCAGCATATGATGTGTTAAAATAACCATTATTATGTTCAGGCTATTGCGACTCAATAGTTATGACTTAAAAACTTGCGACAGTTCACATCCTATTTTTGAAATTTAAAGTCCTAACGATCAAATGTTCATTTCAAAAGTAGTCCAAGTCTTTATAATTAATTTAGTTGCTATTTTCAATTTACAATTGCAATCGGTGTATAGGGAATAAGTATCTGTGAATTTATATAATCAAATTAGATCGTATAAAATGACAAATTGTCCGAAGTGTGAAACCGCTTGCTTTTCTTGATGTTGTTTTTTTCTTCAAATTTTGGCTACTTCATATGTGTTTTTAAGTTTAGTTTTGTCCATTTCGATGAAATAGTATATATATCATTGTTTAGAGCCAGTTAAAGCCCGCCTGCGGGTGCAGGCATTTTTCGCTGTGTTGAAATCCCTTTGGTGGCCTTGCGATGCTTTTCGGTCGGGTTTCTATCTCTTTGAGTTCCTTCTTTATTGCGTTAGGGTTCTTTTTGAATACACATATTCTATCATCTCATTCATTAATTGGGAATACGTAAAAACAATCCGTAACTAACGGTGACCAACAGTTGCTAGCTTCTACATCATTTGGGATCAGTGACGGTCTTACCTCATCTTTCTATATTCATAGATATTGCAAGATCTTTTCTAAAAAAATCAAAGCCAATATTATAAAGTCAAGGAATTCGATACCACAAATCATTTAAAAATATCAATATGAGTATGACATTCATAAACCCTAAATCGTCTTTCCGGGACCAAGTTCATCGCATTTATTTAATGGAAAAGAAAGGATATGGTAACATTATTCAAAGCACAAGTTCTTTATGTGCACATAGAGTAGCAATTTAAAGGACCAGTTTATTTATTGCTGTTCTTCATCTTCGACTTTTTTGTGGTTAAACGTCCGTTGGTGTTCATAGACTTGGTATCAACAACGTACATAATTTGTATGTTATTCGCCATGTAAAGGAGAAATTTGACACGATATTCACAAATTAGTATCTAACGAAAGCACATCTTACTTTCTCACAACCTTACAAAAGAAGGAAAGATGAGTATCATTAACATTACTTCACAATTTAACACATTTTACCCTCGATAAACTTCTTTTGCTATTGGTATGATAAACCAATTGTGATGTAGTGCAATGCAGCAAGTTATTATTACATTAAGACATGATTGCTTAAACACATTCAAAATTTAAATACTATAACAAGTTTCTCGCTTTTTATGAGATTGTTTCATATGAATGACTTTTTCATGCGGAGCGGCATACCTAATCATATATAAATCACTTACAACATTTTTTCTTGTGATTTTTGAAGCTATAAAAGTGTCATTTAATAAATACCATTTTTAATTTCTACTTTTAGTTATTTTTTCGTTGAGCATACAATTTAAAAAGCAGTATTACCGTTGATTAAAGTAGTGATAGTAATGCACATTTAAGCTACACTACCTTTCAGAGCTTTTGTAGATTGTAGAATGAAACCAAAATGGCTACACAGGATGTATAAATACATAGCAACGTTCAATCAGATTATGGACGTTTCAATTGCGAAGACTTATGTTGTACAAGGAGAACGCTGTCTACACGTTAAAGTGACCTTAAAACAACTCTCTTAAATTTTGTGATATGTCTTGATTATATAACAATAAGAACACAAAGAATAGGTGGTGTAAATTCCAATTAGTCAATTTTTCACAAGAGACTAAATGACTTAGACATAAATTTTCAGCTATGCATGGGGAGTAAAAAAAAGTATGATTGTTTGGTTTTTACACATTCATTTTCTTTCAATTACTCCCCAACCACTACCCCTCATTATTTCAAATGTTGAATCCAAATATGTATGTTGTGTATCAATATTGAGTTTTATACATTTACAGCAATAAATCTACGAATTTTGCTACAATCCCGTTCCCTTTCCACAAATGTGACTTACCGAATAAGACTAATTACGGGGTTTGTACTTACATGGAGACCCGATAGATGCCACATGTGGTGCAGGATTTGCTTACCCTGCCGGAGCACCTAAGATCACACCCAGTTTTTGATGGGGTTCGTGTTGCTTAGTCTTTAGTTTTCTATGTTGTGTCCTGTGTACTATTATTTTTCTGTTTGTCTTTTTAAAGCCAAAAGTTTGAATGCCCCTCTGGTATCTTATACCCCTCTTTTATAAACTGTCTCTATATCGTGCTGTTATAACTTTCATCAGTTAAAGCATTTATTGGTGTACGATAATTACCAATATCACAAGTAAAGTAATACTAGGATGAAAATTTGTCTTTGATATTTTAATGGCACAACTATTTGCCACAACCGTTTAGAATTTTGGGTCCTGTATGATCTTCAAATTTGTATTTGTTTGGCTTAATAACTATTTTGAACCGAGCATCATCAATAATGCTATGTAGGAACGCGCGTCTGGCTTATTAAATGTAAGCCTGATACCTTTGGTAACTGTTAACGGAATTACAATAAATGTATTATAAATAATAACGTTTTTTTCTTTTCTTTTTGAAGTGGCACACTCAGAACTGTATGGATTTGGATTTCGACCTTACGAATACCTCTCACCACCAGATTTGAATGACCCGAACATTACCATTGCCAGGAAACACGAGTATCATCTCGGGATGTACAGTTTGAGGTCCTTCATTATTCCAAAGATTTATACATACGTTGGGTACTTCTTTGTGTATTTTGAATACAACGGAAATTTATTTGTGGTTTGTAAATTATTTATATTAAAGAAAGATTAATTTACCAAAAATATGGGAAAAAAACTATTTTGCATAAACACCTAGTTCACAAAAAAAAAAAAGAAAAAAGAAAAAGCAATAAATAAAAACCAAAGTATTACCACTTTATTCAGTGTATATCCGCCAATAACAATTGATCATTCTGCAATAAAGAAATTCAAACTAATTAAGTAAAATTGTTATGTTGTGAAAATGAACTGCTTCAGGATTAACATACATTTTTTACATAAATAAGGCCGTTAGTTTTCTCGTTTGAATTGTTTTACATACATTGTCTTATCGGGGCCTTTTATAGCTGACTATGCTGTATGGGCTTTGCTCATTGTTGAAGGTCGTAGTACGGTGACCTATAGTTGTTAATGTTTGTGTCATTTTGGTCTTTTGTGGATAGTTGTCTCATTGGCAATCATACCACATCTTCTTTCTTATATGTATATCAGGTACGTACAAGAAAAAAAACCAAATAAAAACACAATGAATTAAAACTTCAATTTTACTTGATTTTTGAAAGAACACAATCCAAATTACTACAAACAACTAAATTATATTACAAAATAATTTCTTTTAAGTTCATTTTTTTTTTAGGTAATGAACTCTGTTGACACCTACATGACCATAACTAAATCTTGTTTTTACAGATCTGGAAAGTGTTTCACACTACTGTATCATCCCTGTTAATTTTGTCAGTATATAAGTTCACCAAGTGTATGTATGGATGTTATGATACTGCAGTTCTCTCAGCTTTTATGTGTGCATGTTCTGTTCACTTGAATATCCTGTCAACGCATACTTTAGTTAACAGCCTATTGTCTCCGTTTGTATTTTTAATAATAGCCGACATCCTCGAACGATCTTCTCCGAAGATGTTAAAAACCATACAAAACAATGGGAACAACTCCGCCAATAACAACAACGAGTATTCTAGTCGTCTGTGTGGAGTGAAAAACGTTAATATGTATAACGATGTACAATTTAAACAGATACCTGATCAGTGCAAAACAGATCATAATGCAAACTTGCCTAATCTAATATTAACGAGCAAACACGATTTGGAATCAAGCAATTCAACAACAAATATGCATGTACATACTATGGCGAAAAATAGTAGCGGACGATGGTCAAGAATGATGAAACCTGTGTTTTATGGTTTTGTACTTGGAATAGTAGTCTACGTTAGACCAGACACTTGTGCTGTTATATTTAGTGTAATCGCGTTTACGATTAATTTGAAAAGATTGAAATTACTCTTATGTCCGTTTTACTTGATTGGATTTGTTCTCGCTATTTCCATTGGTTTAAGGGATGATTATGTGAGTTACAACTCAGTTATAATATCACCATGGCAATGGATTAAATTCAACGTGGGTGGAAATTTATCAGCAACATTGTTTGGAGTTGAACCAACATTGTTTTATCTTCAGAGACTGTTGCTAGATGATTGGCTAAACTTTCTCCTGCTTACTTTTATCACGTTTGTTTTTCTGTCGTATGCAGTTTATACCGTGATCTTACCTCATGGAAATTCTAGTCCAAAAGTAATGTTGGAAGTCAAAATGACTAAACAATTAATTTCAATAGTATTGTGTGTGTTGTGTTTGTATTCGTCAAAAGGACACAAAGAAATTCGGTTTGTTCACGACGTAATTCCGTTGATACTTATTCTATACAGTAAAATTATTTTGGTAGTTTGTGAACTAGGATCTCAATTCTGCAAAATTAAGCAGTGTGTGTATTTGATTCTGATATTAACTGCATCTTTCCAATGGAACACATTTATTTCTCTTGATAAATCCAAAATATCACAATGGAGTTACAGAGGAATTGATAATTCAAATCACGCGAATAAATGCCTTGATTTCATTAGTCGACAGCAGAACGTGACAGGTGTATTTCTAGACGCTGATTTTCATATGTCTGGGGGCTTTTCAATCCTTCGGCACAATGTTTCAGTCTTAGCACTTAATCAAAAAGAATATTTCAAGTTCGGAGAAGACGCACGGATAACCGTGAATTCAAATTTCATCAGCAATGGCACACATTCAATATTTACTTTAAGTCGTAATTCAGATTTCATATCAGCAAACAACCAACGATATCTTTGGAAAAGTATTATTGAAGATTCAAATATTAATTATTTTATTGTTACCGATAGAAGACTCTTAATAAATTCCACCTCCGTTGAAATATATACATCTGGGAATTTTAAAGTACTGGTGAGAATATTCGACTCTGTAACGGAGCAAGCTTTATATGCAATGACAAATACCACATCATTGGTTGACAACTCAGAAATATTGAATACGGAGGCAGACTGGCTAATATATTATGGAGCATACAGAAAAGCAAGGGAAAGATTGACATATGCGTTGAAAATCGATGAACGAAATCTGAGGTCACACCAACTAATGATTCAATTATATCATATTAAAGGTGATAATAAAGCAGCAAGAGCTTTTCTACAGGAATGCAGGAAATATCATGATAGAAAAACATGTCTTCAGACGCCAAACCATGACCATATGAAATAAATCAATAAAAGAATGAAGCACAGAATGCATTTCTATTATTAGATTATGTTTGTGATCAACCCCTCAGACGCCAGAACCCTTTCAATAATTCTCAATTAAATGTTTATATCGTTTACCTTATTCATCTTTTTCTTAAATAGACCAATGATCATATATTTTGTAAACATAAGTTTACCGAATAATGCTTTTTAGATTGCTGCTTCATTTAACCCCCAAAAACCTCATTGACATGAAACATATATATCGGTGAAAATTACACAAAACGAGATATACTTATATAATATCTAAAAACACAAATAAAATCAAACAGAAATATTGATTTTACATCCTTTAATTTAGATCCCTGTCTGTTGTCTGATCCAATCTCTGAAGAATGAAATTCTTGTATAAACACTAGGGTACCCTACTCCACACCCACTGATTCCCCAGGATGTTGCTCCTGCTAGGTAGGTTGTTCCCTGTACTTCACATTGCATAGGTCCACCACTGTCGCCCTTTAAAATAGAGATTTACATGTGTAAAATTGGAGAGAAATAATGAAGACGAGACATAGGGATGCCAATTATTTGTGAAATATAATTATAACGTATTGAATTGTTTATTCTAAAACTTTTTCAAAGTTGCATAGACTCATGTTCTAGTAATCATGTCAGAATTGAACTCAATAAGCAGTTTCCGCTCAAATGACGGTACCGGTTTGTAGATATGGTGTATTGCTTATACCTGTATCTTTATGACCCTGTCTAGCAGGAGATTTAGTATCACAGCCGCCTGATTTATCAAAAATATTCAATCCGAAAACAAAAGAAGTTCATAGTGAACATGCAAATTCTTTGTCCTCTAATAATGCATACCGTAAATCAGGGGTCATCATATCCTCCATATTCAAGCAAAAATTTGAAATGATCACACGATCAATCTTATAATGCTGCATTAAATATCGCAACATTGTAATTGTACTTTGTATAAAATTAAGAATTACAAGATTCGTTAGACTGCTTACATTGCAAGCTGATTTGCCGCTGTCTTGATCATTGCCGATACAAATGTGACCTCCGTTGATCGTAGCACCAGTAACAGTTGACCATCTGTCGGTACAATCAGTATTAGTCAACACCGTCATTGTTACTTCCTGTAACACATCTGGAAGACCTGGTTCTGAATGTAAAGTATTTGGCATGTTCAAACGTTTGTAGTTGCATTAACATTTATTGAGAGGTTTAGCTAGCTATAAAACCAGGTTCAATCCACCATTTTCTACATTAGAAAATGCCTGTACCAAGTCAGGAATATAACAGTTGTTATCCATTCGTTTGATGTGTTAGGACTTTTGATTTTGCCTTTTGATTTTCCTTTTTGAATTTTCCTCGGAGTTCATTATTTTTGTGTTTTTACTTTTAAAAAAATGGAATTGAAATGGGGAATGCAGAAAAGAGGTAAACAATATAAATCATCAAATTGATATTAAACATAACAGAGTTCTCATCAAATCAAATCAAAACATTGATATCTTAAGATGCACTCCGAATATGCGAAAACATCATTTTAGAAAACTATATCACAAGTGACGAATACTTGTACAATTTAAAAGATGGCGTTTGATATTTTATCCCCTCCTTTTGTACGTTACGGCAATGTTTTTGTTTTGTTTAAGCAGTATACTAATTTCATGCACAAAATTGATGCTATGAATGACGACAAAAAAGTATTCATTCTACACTTACCTACTCATTTTGAAAAACAAAATAATTGTGTATGACGTTTTCAGTATATTTCATATGACGATGTTGGAGATAAAAACAAAAGTTAAAAAATGCACAATGTACGGCTCTACGAATTCTTTTGGAAAACAAAGTAAATAAAGGCAACAGTAGTATACCGCTGTTCAAGCTCATAAATCCAAAAAACAAAATCGGGGTAACAAACTAAAACTGAGGGAAACGCATTAAATATAAGAGGAGAACAATGTAACACACACAGACACGGACCAAGCATCAGACAAAATCCCACGAAAATAACAAATATAACATCAAAACCAAATACATGAATTTGGGATAGACAAGTACCGTGGCACATAAGTTGTTTTATTGCGATCGCGATCAACTGCTGTTACAAAAAGTGCACATGGACTAGTAATAACATTGCTAATGCAATTTAGTTATCTTTCTTGGTACACATATTTACCATTTGCGTTTAAAATCGAATTGCAGCTATACTAACTAGTATATTAGCTGTTTTATAGTTAATAATAGTGCAACTTAATTTACCCGATGTATTTATGTACATGTTATAGTCATTATGGCGAATTATCGCATTTCGCAATCCTTAACGTGAACGGTCAATCAAGTGACAATAGGATGTCTATAACACAAAAATTTAATCTGCAAATGTTCTTTAATTATGTGCTACAATGATATTCATAAATCTGTTTTAAAATAAAACAACAACAAAAAACCAAAATTTAAATAGCAACATTATAGGTTGCTTGAGATATGTCACAGCAGAATTTGAAATGTTTATTAAAAGTTGACTCGTTTCGTAATGTAATGCAGTTCTTACTGTTAACTAACCCTAACCCTAACCCTAACCCTAACCCTTACTAGTTATTAAAGGAACCAGGATTATAAATTAAAACGCCTAACCCTTTTTGGTGAACAAAGGATTATACTTTAATCTTCTTGTATCAATGCAGATCACATTCATCGTCTTATTGGATGAGATAGTATACTGAACTAATACGGAACTTGATTATATATTATTGATCTAGTGCTGAACCAAACCGTACGAACATGTACTCATACAATATACCAAACATTACCATCATTTGTCAGACCCCATCCTGTAATCATACATTTGTCTCCCGAAAAATTCCCCTCGTCATCTGCCAACTCAATCTTTGCAATAGAACTACTGAATGGTAAAGCTGATTCAAGTTCCAATACAGCGATATCGTTAGGGAAGCCATCTCCAAACCCATCATAATCAGGATGCTGTGAAGAAAAAATTGTTCCGTGAAATTGAAATACAATGGTGGACAATAATGCAGATATCAGGGACTCTTAAATTGGGAATTGTTGTTAAACATATAATTTCTAGTTCTGGTTTCGGCAAAATGGTATAACTTGACAGAAAGGAAAATCTCGCGCGCAAAATAAGTACTACTAAAGTTAAGAAAGTATTGGGGTCTTTTTGTGTATAAGAATAACAACCTGCGTCAAGTAATATTTCAGACACTCATTCAATCAACAATGATTTAAAAAAGAAGAAAGCTTACAAAAATACCAAACTCCAAGGAATATTCAACAACTGTCATATTCCTAACTTAGTACAGGCATTTCTAGATGCAGGAACTGGCAGACTATACCTTAACCTTTCAAATATTGTAAAACGAAACCTGATCAGTCATATTAATGCATCAACAAGTGCAATTCTCTTTGCTGTGAATCGCTAAAGTTTCATAATTGATACGATGAGAGTGACATCACACATAAATGAAATTAGGATTTGACTCCATATTGAATAATTTCATGAGAAATATAAATTTTAAGGACAAACATATGAACTCAAAGGAAAATTTACTGATGTTCAAATGTCGCAAATCGATTTAGAAAAGACAAAATCAAGGTAACATGCAATACGTCAAGAGAATCTCAAGAACTTCAAAAGAGGTGAGAACGGGTGCATGAACAGGGTTAACCTGCTCTGCTATGCAAGCATAATCTGCAATGCGAATAAACATCATATCAGAATATCTCAATCGGGAGACAGTAGTTTACCGATGTTCAAATATCAAAAATCGATAACAAGGATACACATCAAAGTGACAAACAAAGTCTGAGGCAATCGCATCATCCCCTAAAGTATGAAATGCCTAACATCCTTGAATAAATCAATCACCTACCATAGTAAAGGACGATAGTAATCGTGTTTCGCCTCCACTGCTCCATGTTGTTGTTCCAGCGGCTATTCTAAGAGAGCTTACTCTAAAATAGATGAATAATTTAGCATGATTTAATTTTGTTTAAAATAATTCAAATAAAAATAGACAAGTTGATATTAATCCTTGAGATAAATATACCAAAGAGACTGCTATTCAACAAATCATTTTACAGCATAGTATTTAAGGGAATATCCTAATTCCCTTCAATGAAATCCTCATCAGTTACAGCCCAGTAGTTAACACTTCTGTTTTTGATATGCATTGATATTGGTATGATCATATTTATAAACAAACTGTTTACGAAACATATACATTTTCGAAGTACTATTGATGTTCTACATCACGAATAGATTGTCTTATTTATAACCCGGACATTCCACCGTCAGTTTCCTCCTCTTTATTTGACCTTTTAACCTTTCTCCTTCAAACATTACTTGTGAGTCTTTATCGGACGGAACGATTGTTTCGCGTACAAAAATTCTTATGATCGTATCTGCGATGAGTAATTACCAAGTAAATCAAAACTTAAATATGGAATTAATAATATCAAAAAGAATTCTTTTTATTATTCTGTCATGTCACTTTTCGCCTGACAGTATATTTAAACCTGACCTTGATAGCAAATCTGAACTGTTGGCTAAGATAAGACACGATTGGTCTAGTATATTTCATGAAGGTTGATATGATCCCACATTGTACACGATGTTGATGATTCTAAGTAGAATGATAAATTAATCTAATGGACATGTTTGTCTTAAATGTTGCAATTCAGTACAGTAGTTTTAACTAATCAATTTGAAACGTGAAACACTATGTATGTCATCAAAGATTAGACTAAAGCGACAATAGTATTTTGGTAATAAAATCTCGTAAACTGATGAGAGATCACAAATAAAGGAACGAAGAAACACACTGAGAGAAATCGTATTAACTCTAAAAGGAGCACAACCGAGTGTGTCGACAGGATAAGAGTCTGATCCAAATACTATTTATCCTTTGAAAAAAAATTGAGAGTTTTAATAACCTATACAGCCCTTGAACAATCGGTTACTTTCAAACGACCTTATACTTACGGACTTCCTTCCACACAATGAGCTGCTGTTACAACCCACTTCTCACCAATTATAGAACCACCACATGAGTGACTCCATGATGTTCCGGATTTTCGCTGAAGCGACACCTGCCATGCATGTTTTCCTATTGTAGTGTCTTGACCACCAACAATACGCTAATAAAAGAATACACCCATTGCCATTCTGATACATAATGAAACAGTGAGGGAGATTTAAACACTTTCTTTATCATTACTAATGTCAATTGAATGTAGTTACTTTTGACTTTTTTATGATGAAAATATATTACTTTAATTATGATGATTTCAGACATTCAAGGTTGCATTTTTGTAAATATTGACAATGCAATTTCCCATAGGAACTCCTTTTATGGCTAAAACTGTACCACTTTTACTATGAAGTTTTGAAAAAAATCTTATCCTAGAATTGAAAGTTCATATGCACCACAATTTTTTTCAAAGGTCAAAATATAGGGCTGTGCGGCATATTTTCAACGTTTATATGCCCTGAACTTCTCAGAGTTTAAACTTACACTAATTTTCTTAACTACCCCTACCTCGAATGAAAGGTTACCACAGATTTCAATGTAAACAATATGCACGTGTTTATTTACTGGTAACATTCCCAAGTTCTGTCTCTGCGATATGGAACACAGAGAGCACAACTGGGAACCAGTATGTAAACAAAATGAATTTTCTATGAATATTCAATTACTCCCCAAAAAAGGCGTGTTTTGAGAAACAGCTGTATTTACAAAGTGCAACCTATACAGACATTTATTCAAATAGAAAACTCTCTAAAATCAGTTTTTCTCACATTAATACTCATTTATCAGAATTAAAGTCTTAAAGAAATCACTGTGTATACTCTAAGTTTTTCTTTACTATACATTTTATACCCCCTCCCCTGTTTCAATTTTTTAAAGAATTTGAAAACAAGACTTTAATTATTGCCAGCTTACCCTATTTGCATATTTTCTGATAAAAAATGCCTAGAACCTGTTAAAAACTGTTTTGATAACATATTGAAAGCATATCAGAATATCATAAATGTAATGTTTAGCAGTCAATCATTACAACATTCAAGATTATATAAAGTATCCAATCCAGCCTCTATCTCCAGTCCACATCTTACTGTATGCCTATTTGTCAATTAAAGAACACATTTTCTGCCTCAAATGGTCAATTTAGAATTCTTGTCACAACAGTATCATCTTTAACCATATATCTGACACAATTTAGCTACTATATATACTAGAAGTGTTCAAACAAAGCCATATTTGCAATAGTTGTATGTATGCAGATACCAGTCTGAGATATAAATTCACTTAAAATGTTGTAGAGATGACTGCTAACATTTGATTTTTGCATAACTTCCAAGCATAGTTATTGTTTTCTATATCAAGAACTTTAAAATCATAAAATCATAGCATTTACAAGTTAAATTATTTGTTTTATGACCAGGGGGTAGGCAATTTTCTATGTTTCTTGCCCCTGGGGCCTCAAATTTCCTAAATAATTCTGCTGTTTCTAGCAATTTGGAATATTTAGTACATATTCAGGATAGAACACACTATTGTAAGTTTTCTTGAGATATTTTTGTTTTTCTAGCTTGTATTTATTATGCCGTGGTGACAAAAAAGCAGATTTAGGTGTTGCGGCTTACTTTTGGGTTATCGAAAGGACACAAATACCCCATAAATAATATTCAGGAAGGATCTATGAGTTTCAATGACTGTGAAGAGTAAATATAAGCAGGTCTTAACAATTAAACTTACAAATATGCAAATATTATGATTTAATTTTGTATCCAGGACTTTAAGTAAACTATGCATACTGTAAACTGTGAATTTATGCTGAGTCATCATATTTAAGGCCCAGGAGTCTATCAATCTTCATTAAATATTTATAAAACTTCTTATTTGAGTTAATTTCTTTAAAATCTGTGAAATAAAGCAAATTTGGTTAAATTCTGAATGTTCCCCTTTTTCACCCTATATAGGTTGCATTTTTGTAAATATTGACAATGCAATTTCCCATAGGAACTCCTTTTATGGCTAAAACTGTACCACTTTTACTATGAAGTTTTGAAAAAAATCTTATCCTAGAATTGAAAGTTCATATGCACCACAATTTTTTTCAAAGGTCAAAATATAGGGCTGTGCGGCATATTTTCAACGTTTATATGCCCTGAACTTCTCAGAGTTTAAACTTACACTAATTTTCTTAACTACCCCTACCTCGAATGAAAGGTTACCACAGATTTCAATGTAAACAATATGCACGTGTTTATTTACTGGTAACATTCCCAAGTTCTGTCTCTGCGATATGGAACACAGAGAGCACAACTGGGAACCAGTATGTAAACAAAATGAATTTTCTATGAATATTCAATTACTCCCCAAAAAAGGCGTGTTTTGAGAAACAGCTGTATTTACAAAGTGCAACCTCAAGACAAATTCGTTACTAGCAAACTCTTTTAGTAAAATTAACTTCCTTGAAACTTAGTTTTGTAAAAGGTGAGGAGAATGGCTATTAAGTATAAATATTCAATAAATTTAAAGTCACCTTTGCTTCGTTCGATACTTCATCACCATTCGGAACTACACCCCCGTGAACAATAGCTGAAACGAAAAAAAAGTATCCTTATTCATTGTGCATATGCAAATTAAACAATTATTCATTTCACTGTCACACTTATATAATAAGATTATCTGCTTTCATCCTTTTATACATCGTATAGTTACGCTATAATTGTTCACTGTCTTACCCACTATACACAGAATCAAACTAAATTCCATTTTGGTGAATATTACCGCCGCAAAGTTTAACGTATTGTCAAGGTACTGACATATATTAGACTACTCAGGTCATTTTATATTATGTTCAAAAGCATCTGTTAATTCCCATAAATTCAAAACACACCAAATTTCGACGACAGCCATTCGCAATGTTATGATAAGTGAAATAAAATTTATTTTTTTCAGTGTTTTACTGATAAATTGAATAGTTATATTTAAAAAAGGAAACCAATTGTTTTAAGATTTTTGTTTGTATCGCTAAAGGTATGAATTATGCATGCTTAGTTGAAAGAGGTACTAAATAAATTTCCGTCAATGTTATTATCGAAGCATTATTTCATCTCTCGAAATACTTACTTGTCCAATGAACACTTATATGGGACGTACTTTTAGATACGATGATACAATTTTGCAGCTACATTGCTACAAGAAATTGTAACATAAAATTTTTGTGTTAACTAATTTTTCGCCTTTGATATCAAGGATCTGTTTTTCCTTGACTGAATCGAGTTGTGCATTTTGATTTTCTTTTAGATACATGTAAGTGTTATAGAACCGACGAAAATAATGTTAAAATATCATGGAATGCATCATACTTATCCTACCTTACAAATCTAACACAAATCATTTTTGTATGTACCTATAATTGTTGCTTTTAAGTCACCTTTATTGATTGAAGGTTAATTAAATGTTAAATATGTATTCTACAGGACAGACGACTTAAAGAACTTGATAATAACAGTCGTACAAGAAATATATTTTATATACCAATCTCTTCATGTTATTCTATTGTGTTACAGTCTTTATTGATTTTATTCCTATTACAAATGTATTACTTGTAAACAAAAACATTATATAATAGTTTCAGAAAGTACAAACACGTACAGTTGTTTGGAAAATGTTACATGTGGTAGATGTGATTCATGCTCAGACTTTTTATTCCTTTCGCCAAACTCTTGTTTCAGACAAATCTGGTATTTATCTAAAAATTGGTAACGTTTGTGTTGAAAGGTTCTCGGAATAATTCATATTTTTAATGTCCTCTTTTAATCCACGTTCTCATACGGTACACACACTTTTTAACTTGCAGAGTTGGCCTTTTATACAAAGAAAGCAAAGTAGTGTCATCTGATTAGTATAAAACAAAGTTAGCAGTAAAAGTAGTGTAAGAAGTGGAAGATAAGACATATTATGGCTTTTATCGATTTTATCAACGTATTCCGATTTGGGACACACTTTCACGCCTAAATTTGTCAGCACTTGAAATTAATGTGTTTCAATTACAAATTCCTTACTAGTCTAACCAATTATACATAAAACATTAAGAAAAACACCATTTAAGCCGTTAAATTCAATTTAATCACATAGGTCACAGAGCACAATAAGCTGACTGTTAACCTAAAATGATGTATACATATTTCTAAAGAATACACGTGATTGTCTTATTTTCTTCGGGAGATCATAATATTTACAGAAAGATAAAATATTTAGCTGTATATGGATTGAATAGGATAACATATACTCAAGGCAGCAACTCAACGATATAAAAAATGTGAAATTGAACCATACCAACATAGAATCTTTAACCTAAGGCTGGTCCATACACTGTAACATATTTGATTCCAGATCTAAGAAGTTAGTTGTTGAAATTTCAAACTAAAAGTGCAAGTTGTATCATTTTAATCCTTTTCCATTTAAGATAATAAAAAAATAATAAAATCTAGATGTATTAATGCGACACGAATGGCCGCGTCTCAAAAAGTTGAAAAATATGCAATTTCAATAGGACATGTGGACACAAACATGATGGTAGTCTCACATATTAAAAATCAGCTCAAAATCTGGTAGCCTATAGAAAAAAGTCCGTATAACTGTGTTTTTCAACAATTTTCAAAGTTGTAATTAAACCCTTAATTTTGGAAAAAATTAGCGGAGCGGAACGAAACTTAATCTTGATCTAAAACTCATCAAGTTTGCTCACAAAACAGAAACCAGCTCCCTTTTATTTCTGATGCATCATTTCAAATGCTGTGATTGTTCGTCTACATCTGTCCATGTCTATAGGCGTACTCCTGTCCAAGAAAGCATTTATAAAAAAGGTACGTATAACTGTTATTTTCAAAAAATTACCAAAGTCCAAAACCCGAAATTACAGCAACAAAACTTAAACTTGCTCTGTAACTCATCTTGATTAACTCGTACGCCGAAAATCATCTCAATATCTAAGCGTTTAGAAAAAAAGTCCGTATAACTGTGATTTTCAACAATTTATAAAAGTTCAATGCTTGTAGTTTCGGCAAAAATGAGCGGAGCGGAACGAAACTTTAACTTGATCTGTAACTTATCATGTATAACTCACATACCAAAAATCAGCACAATATCTGAAGGCGTTTAGAAAAAAAATCCGTATAATGGTTTGTTGCGGAATGACGGAACGACGGAATAGCAGAATGACAGAATGACAGAATGACGGAATTACGGAATTACGGAATTACGGACAAGTGTAAAACTATATGACACTGAAAACTTCGTCGCGGGGCCAGAAACAGTACTGTGTATAGTTGTTGTGGCAAAGGTGTTATTTCAGTTAAGCTTCACCATTGACACTGCTTCTGAACAAATTGTAAGCCAATACAAGACATGACAAGCTATTTGAGCAAACGAGTCCCTTATACATAACTAAGTCTATCGTTGACCAATTTTATCTGGAACCTTAGTTTCTAACCACACAATCATTCTGCAATCGAATATATAACAATGTCTTTAAAAATTTGTGTTGTATTATGTATTCAATTGTGGTAAAAAAGAGGGGCAAACTATACCAGAAGGACGTTCAGACTTACAGATCGAAAGCAAACTGACAACGCCATGGTTAAAAAGAAAAACACAAACAGACAAATAATAGAACACAATACACGACATAGAAAACGAATGAGTAAACAACACGTACCCCAACAAAAACTGGGGGTTATTTCGAAACCCGGGAAATAGTCCGGTAGGTTACACGATCTGCTCATTATTTTTTCTTGAGTAGCTTTGGTCATCTTAATTCTGGATAGGATTTATGACGCGGTTTTATTGCATTGCATTTTCTTTGTGGTGTTTTATACACTCTTGTTTATCCTATTTATTCATAACTGGTTTTTTTTCGGACATAGAGTTGTCCTTCGTTCATCAATTCATATTTTTTCTTTATGTTGATTTCACTGCAGCGTGACATCAGTCATCTGCTGTATTCTTGAACATGAATTCATAGTAAATTCTCCGCCTTTTCAATTGTAATTGAACTGCAAATTATCTTTGATAAGTGAGTCATTAGAAACTTTATTATTAACGAAAGGAGGCTACACGTCAATTGATGAAACAACATCGATTATAACTAATAAATAATAAAATGTCTTCCTAGCAGTTTCATACAAGATAATGGTAATTTGAGTTTATTTATTAATCATAAATGCTCTTCAACTTTGTACTTGTTAGGCAAAGTAAACGCTATATATATATGACAAAGAGAGGCTCTCATAAATATTTGTTAAATTAACTTAATCATGTCAATTTAAGCTTATAGCTCTACATCTTTTATATAAGCTTTGGATTTTACATATTTAGACACGAGCATCACTGAAGAGACATTATTTGTCGAAATGCGCATCTGGTGAAGAAAAATTGGTACCGCTAATGTTATTAAATCTAGTTGTCATCTGAAATAAGCCACTCCAAACAAGCATTCTATTTTTTGGGGGTATCATTTTTTCATCGAAACTCCGTTTCATCTTTATGCAAAAGAATATTAATTGAATGGTTACAAATTGACTTGCTATACCTAGTTTCCTGCAAGATTTGTAAGACTGTGAAACTTAAATTTTATAGAAATAAATTTTGAAAGTCTTACTTTTTGGACAACATATTTACTTTGGACGAAAGGAAATGCTCAAGGATAAGCTGTTCTGGTAGCCTAGTATTGGTTTCAGGTATCGAGTAAAATAATACTGCACTAAAGACTATCCTCTCATGTACCCAAAAGAGATGAAGGACGATGTGTCGTTGCACAACTTCTGAACTCGAGTTTCATTTTCAGTAATGAACTTATTCAATTAAAAGCTCAAAAGAGTAATACCTTCGTATTGTAAGGAATATTTTAGGTTTACAAAAATATTGTTATATGTTTTTTGTTTTATATGAAATAAACTTGTCAGAGTATGACATTTAACTTAACCAAAACGATACAATTTAATATGATTGGCAGCTCATTGTTTCTGAAATAACAATATTCATTTGTATGTTCTTTTTTTAAAAGAAAAAGCAAGCTAGAAGTATACATTCACATTGGTTAGTTAAATCTATAGTGTATCATGTATAATGGTGATTTCATTGGACATACTTCCTGTTTTTTGTCACCATCACACTGATAAGATATGTCTGTATATCAATCCATTAGCGACATGCTATCATAGTGTTCAAGATACCTGTAACTTGTAGTCGTTTGGTCTGTTATGTTACAAAATAAAGGGATACTAAAAAGACTAAAAAAAGATGATATTTTTTGTTACTATCATAATTATATCAATCTGAAATGCACTGGCATGTATGTAAATACAACTCATTAAAGATTCGATCTGTACATTTACAGGTTGTGCCCTTTTATCGAATATAATATTGACTGGCTATGGTTCGCATGGCAGAGGATGAATGCCTAACAGGAGCTGCTTAACATGTCAACACTCAAAGTCTTGCTGCTTTTTGAGTTTATTTAAGTACTCAAAATGTCTTGATCATTTTTAATGAGGCAATAGACATTATAAAAAAACCCATCGAATTCAATTATAAGGAAGCTTGTTGCTGTTCTATATTTTGACACGAGTCTTTTATGAGTGATTCCTAATACCAACGACGGAGCTAATTACCACGGAAACAACTACATCTCGTTAAAATAACACCGTTTTCAACAGAGAAAGTTAGATTAATATTCTGTATGCTTATAAAGAAACTAAGAGTAGCTATTGGTTATTCATTTTTTCATAATGTTTTTGTTTTAAGGAATTTTGTTGAGGTATTTTTCATTGATTTTTCTTTGATGACACTGATTAGAAATTATGGTCAGCTTCGTTTGTCTAATATATTGATTACAGACGAACCATTTTCCTGGAAATATGTCATACTGCAATTTGATAACTGTTTTCAGGTTTGAAACAAGAGTCAACATTGTTACCTTGTTCGTAAAGCTCCTTTTGTTAAAGTGAATGATAAGGAAAAATCTGCATTGCTTTGATATTTTAAATAGATCAAACAGTGTAAGCCATTTTGGATTCCTGTACCTTGGATCAATGAACAGGAATTATAAACGTAGGCCCAAAGAACTTCAATTCTGAAGCTACAGGGAAATATTCAAGGTGTCTCCGTATTTCTTTAAAACAGTTTTTAAAAGGTGAAATAACACCAGTTGTACCGATGATGCTATATTGATTACAACAGTTTTCTATTTCACTACTATCGTGGTTAAGTATGACGTCTGGTGATATAGGTAACATCTACTACATACGATGCTGCCAGTATCTAGTGATTTGATACTGACAAAATTTTAATGATGCATTGAGTAACTTGTAAGCTTAGAAAGTTTGTTAAATTATAAAAAGTAAAGAGTTTAACCCCATAACCAAAAATCAACCAAAAATGATTTGTATTGAGAGAAATGAATCTTAACGCATGCGCCTGTTTATCCTGTCGACGCACCTGTTCCATTTTTTGAAACTTTCAGTCCAGTTGTCCATACACTCAGGCTACACACATTGATTTAGTTTATATTTCTATCGACACCAGATATAAACAGACATTTGTATGATCGGAATTCTGAGCATTAAACATGTACGGCGTTAACCCTAAAATGTAGATAAGTCTTTGATACACTAAGACCGTATTCCAATTAAAAATCAAAAATATTAGACGAAAAAGATCGCGAGTTGGGTACTTACCTATATTTATTACAGTTAAGGTTTTCCTTGCAACAATTCAGTTTGATATGATATAATGACAAATATTAATAATTAAAAAAAAAACACATACTTTTTTTCTTCATTTATGGTTTTTATGTCAAAAGGGCACTCTCAATGTTTGTGTTTACTTTAATCCACGTAATAATCTACCATTGCAAGTTTGTACTGACTAATCGAATTTCAGACGAAGGGTAATTCCTTTTACATGTTGACAATGAAAATACAATGTTATAAATGTATTGTATCCGAATCGTTTTCTAGATTAACCTCCGTCAAATTATCAAGACTAATGTAGAAGCGATGTTCAAATTAAAAACATACCTAAAGTATAAAATATAATATAATTGTCTCATCGATAATTTAACTGAATTTGTCATATTATCTTGTGTGACATGTACAGATGCAAATGAATAGGAAATTGTATGTTCGTTGACCCAGTCGAGGATATGAATAAAGAGAATAATGATGAGGTTTGATTGCCAAAGACATAACTAACCATATACCAAATAACAAAGATGTGATTATTTACATGGAAACATATGAAATTTGAAAAAAACAGTTAGTAATAAAAAGGCCCTGTATTACAAGAAAGGAAAACATTTCAAAACAAAACCACATAACGAACATAAAATGAATGTATAATGCTGTTGAGTGAAGAAAGTTTGCACTATTTTTATGTAATAAGTATGATGATTTTGTGATTGTTAACTT
>CM034360.1:9075668-9100189 GCA_019925275.1 Mytilus edulis | reverse complement strand
AAATAAAACTGAGGGAAACGCATTAAATATAAGAGGAGAACAACGACACAACACTACAATGTAACACACATAGAAACGGACCAAGCATCAGACAAAATCCCACGAGAATAACAAATATAACATCAAAACTAAATACATGAATTTGGGATAGACAAGTACCGTGACACGTAAGTTGTTTTATTGCGATAGCGATCAACTGCTGTTACAAAAAGTGCACATGGACTAGTAACAATATTGCTAATGCAATTTAGTTATCTTTCTTGGTACACATGTTTACCATTTGCGTTTAAAATCGAATTGCAGCTAAACTAACTAGTATATTAGCTGTTTTATAGTTAATAATAGTGCAACTTAATTTACCCGATGTATTTATGTACATGTTATAGTAATTATGGCAAATTATCGCATTTCGCAATCCTTAACGTGAACGGTCAATCAAGTGACAATAGGATGTCTATAACACAAACATTTAATCTGCAAATGTTCTTTAATTATGTGCTACAATGATATTCATAAATCTGTTTAAGAATAAAACAACAACAAAAAACCAAAATTTAAATAGCAACATTATTTGTTGCTTGAGATATGTCACAGCAGAATTTGAAATGTTTATTAAAAGTTGACTCGTTTCGAAATGTAATGCAGTTCTTACTGTCAACTAACCCTAACCCTAACCCTAAACCTTACTAGTTATTAAAGGAACCAGGATTATAAATTAAAACGACTAACCCTTTTTGGTGAACAAAGGATTATACTTTAATCTTCTTGTATCAATGCAGATCACATTCATCGTCTTATTGGATGAGATAGTGTACTGAACTAATACGGAACATGATTATATATTATTGATCTAGTGCTGAACCGTACGAACAAGTACTCATACAATATACCAAACCTTACCATCATTTGTCAGACCCCATCCTGTAATCATACATTTGTCTCCCGAAAAATTCCCCTCGTCATCTGCCAACTCAATCTTTGCAATAGAACTACTGAATGGTAAAGCTGATTCAAGTTCCAATACAGCGATATCGTTAGGGAAGCCATCTCCAAACCCATCATAATCAGGATGCTGTGAAGAAAAAAATTGTTCCGTGAAATTGAAATACAATGGTGGACAATAATGCAGATATCAGGGACTCTTAAATTGGGAATTGTTGTTAAACATATAATTTCTAGTTCTAGTTTCGGCAAAATGGTATAACTTGACAGAAAGGAAAATCTCGCAAATATTTCAGACACTCATTCAATCAACAATGATTTAAAAAAGAAGAAAGCTTACAAAAATACCGAACTCCAAGGAATATTCAACAACTGTCATATTCCTAACTTAGTACAGGCATTTCTAAATGCAGGAACTGGCAGACTATACCTTAACCTTTTAAATATTGTAAAACGAAACCTGATCAGTCATATTAATGCATCAACAAGTGCAATTCTCTTTGCTGTGAATCGCTAAAGTTTCATAATTGATACGATGAGAGTGACATCACACATAAATGAAATTAGGATTTGACTCCATATTGAAAAATTTCATGAGAAATATAAATTTTAAGGACAAACATATGATCTCAAAGGAAAATTTACTGATGTTCAAATGTCGCAAATCGATTTAGAAAAGACAAAATCAAGGTAACATGCAATACGACAAGAGAACCTCAAGAACTTCAAAAGAGGTGAGAACGGGTGCATGAACAGGGTTAACCTGCTCTGCTATGCAAGCATAATCTGCAATGCGAATAAACATCATGTCAGAATATCTCAATCGGGAGACAGTAGTTTACCGATGTTCAAATATAAAAAATCGATAACGAGGATACACATCAAAGTGACAAGCAAAGTCTGAGGCAATCGCATCATCCCCTAAAGTATGAAATGCCTAACATCATTGAATAAATCAATCACCTACCATAGTAAAGGACGATAGTAATCGTGTTTCGCCTCCACTGCTCCATGTTGTTGTTCCAGCGGCTATTCTAAGAGAGCTTACTCTAAAATAGAAGAATAATTTAGCATGATTTAATTTTGTTTAAAATAATTCAAATAAAAATGGACAAGTTGATATTAATCCTTGAGATAAATATACCAAAGAGACTGCTTTTCAACAAATCATTTTACAGCATAGTATTTAAGGGAATATCCTTATATTCCCTTCAATAAATAAAATCCTCATCAGTTACTGCCCAGTAGTGAATACTTCTGTTTTTGATATGCATTGATATTGGTATGATCATATTTATAAACAAACTGTTTACGAAACATATACATTTTCGAAGTACTATTGATGTTCTACATCACGAATAGATTGTCTTATTTATAACCCGAATATTCAACCATCAGTTTCCTCCACTTTATTTGGCCTTTTAACCTTTCTTCTTCAAGCATTACTTGTGAGTCTTTATCGGACGGAACGCGCGTTTCGCGTACAAAAATTCTTATGATCGTATCTGCGATGAGTAATTACCAAGTAAATCAAAACTTAAATATGGAATTAATAATATCAAACAGAATTCTTTTTATTATTCTGTCATGTCACTTTTCGCCTGACAGTATATTAAAACATGACCTTGATAGCAAATCTGAACTGTTGGCTAAGATAAGACACGAGTGGTCTAGTATATTTCATAAAGGTTGATATGATCCCACATTGTACACGATGTTGATGATTCTAAGTAGAATGATAAATTAATCTAATGGACATGTTTGTCCTAAATGTTGCAATTCAGTACAGTATTTTTAACTAATCAATTTATGAAACTATAAAAACTAAAGAAAAAAGTAATGACAAATCTGTGGTTAACTTAGAAAAACAGCACAATTCGATTCGTTCGTTTGACTAAATAAAAATGCTAGTTAAACCAAACGAATCCGAAAAAAAATTACCTAAGAAACAAAACCGTTGCAGAAAATAACTGCAAAAGATAATTTTAATGAACCGAAAATAAATATAGAAATCAGCTTTTAATAAATGTTTCTAACATTGCAACAGAGCTCTTTTATTATAAAACAAAGTCCATTGAATAGTCTCATAATATAATTTAAGCAAGTCAATTTATCAACGTGTAACACTATGTATGTCATCAAAGATTATACTAAAGCGACAATAGTATTATGGTAATAAAATCTCGTAAACAGATGAGAGATCACACATAAAAGTACGAAGAAACACACTGAGAGAAATCGTATTAACTCCAAAAGGAGCACAACTGAATGCGTCGACAGGATAAGAGTCTGATCCAAATATTTTATTCATCCTTTGAAAAAAATGGAAAATTTTAACAACCTTGACTGGCTATACAGCCCTTGAACAATCGGTTACTTTCAAACGACCTTATACTTACGGACTTCCTTCCACACAATGAGCTGCTGTTACAACCCACTTCTCACCAATTATAGAACCACCACATGAGTGACTCCATGATGTTCCGGATTTTCGCTGAAGCGACACCTGCCATGCATGTTTTTCTATTGTCGTGTCTTGACCACCAACAATACGCTAATAAAAGAATACACCCATTGCCATTCTGATACATAATGGAACAGTGAGGGAGAGTTAAAGACTTTCTTTATCATTACTAATGTCAATTGAATGTAGTTACTTTTGACTTTTTTATGATGAAAATATATTACTTTAGTTATGACGATTTCAGACATTCAAGACAAATTCGTTACTAGCAAACTCTTTTAGTAAAATTAACTTCCTTGAAACATAGTTTTTTAAAAGGTGAGGAGAATGGCTATTGAGTATAAATATTCAATAAATTTAAAGTCACCTTTGCTTCGTTCGATACTTCATCACCATTCGGAACTACACCCCCGTGAACAATAGCTGAAACGAAAAAAAAGTATGAACTTTCTTATCCTTATTCAATGTGCATATGCAAATTAAACACTTATTCATTTCACTGTCACACTTATATAATAAGATTATCTGCTTTCATCCTTTTATACATCGTATATTTACGCTATAATTGTTCACTGTCTTACCCACTATACACAGAATCAAACTAAATTCCATATTGGTGAATATTACCGCCGCAAAGTTTAACGTATTGTCAAGGTACTGACATATTTCTAGACTACTCAGGTCATTTTATATTAAGTTCAAAAGCATCTGTTAATTCCCATAAATTCAAAACACACCAAATTTCGACGACAGCCATTCGCAATGTTATGATAAGTGAAATAAAATTAATTTTTTTCAGTGTTTTACTGATAAATTGAATAGTTATATATAAAAAAGGAAACCAATTGTTTTAAGACTTTTGTTTGTATCGCTAAAGGTATGATTTATGCATGCTTAGTTGAAAGAGATACTATCTCTCTTCATATCTTGACTTACATCTAGAAATTGACAATGAGGGTCGGTTGAAAACAAAACTTTACGACAAAAGAGATGATTTCAGCTTTCCAATTGTGAACTTTCCATTTCTAAGTAGCAACATTCCAGCAGCACCTGCATACGGGGTATATATCTCCCAATTGATACGATATTCCCGTGCTTGCATTTCCTATTATGATTTTCTTGATAGAGGGTTACTGCTCACAAGGAAGCTATTAAAGCAAGAGTTCCAAGTGGTGAAGTTGAAATCATCCCTTCGTAAATTTTACGGACGCCATCACGAGTTGGTTGACCGTTATGGAATAACCGTTTCACAAATGATATCGGGTATGTTCCTTACGTCGTAACTACAATCCCCTTCCCTTTCATGAATGTGACCTACCGAATTAGACTATTTACCGGATTTGTAATCACATAAGCAACACGACGGGTGCCACATGTGGAGCAGGATCTGCTTACCCTTCCGGAGCACCTGAGATCACCCCTAGTTTTTGTTGGGGTTCGTGTTGTTTATTCTTTAGTTTTCTATGTTGTGTCATGTGTACTATTGTTTTTCTGTTTGTCTTTTTTCATTTTAGCCATGGCGTTGTCAGTTTGTTTTAGATTTATGAGTTTGACTGTCCCTTTGGTATCTTTCGTCCCTCTCTTATACTAAATAAATTTCCGTCAATGTTATTATCGAAGCATTATTTCATCTCTCGAAATACTTACTTGTCCAATGAACACTTATATGGGACGTACTTTTAGATACGATGATACAATTTTGCAGCTACATTGCTATAAGAAATTGTAACATAAAATTTTTGTGTTAACTAATTTTTCGCCTTTGATATCAAGGATCTGTTTTTCCTTGACTGAATCGAGTTGTGCATTTTGATTTTCTTTTACATACATGAAAGTGTTATAGAACTTGTAAACAAAAACAATATATAATAGTTTCAGAAAGTACAAACACGTACAGTTGTTTGGAAAATGTTACATGTGGTAGATGTGATTGATCAGACTTTTTATTCCTTTCGCCAAACTCTTGTTTCAGACAAATCTGGTATTTATCTAAAAATTGGTAACGTTTGTGTTGAAAGATTTTCGGAATAATGCATATTTTTAATGTACTCTTTTAATCCACGTTCTCATACAGGACACACACTTTTTAACTTGCAGAGTTGGCCTTTTATACAAAGAAAGCAAAGTAGTGTCATCTGATAAGTATAAAACAAAGTTAGCAGTAAAAGTAGTGTAAGAAGTGGAAGATAAGACATAGTAAGGCTTTTATCGATTTTATCAACGTATTCTGATTTGGGACACACTTTCACGCCTAAATTTGTCAGCACTTGAAATTAATGTGTTTCAATTACAAATTCCTTACAAGTCTAACCAATTATACATAAAACATTAAAAAAAACACCATTTAAGCCGTTAAATTCAATTTAATCACATAGGTCATAGAGCACAATAAGCTGACTGTTAACCTAAAATGATGCATACATATTTCTAAAGAATAAACGTGATTGTCTTATTTTCTTCGGGAGATCATAATATTTACAGAAAGATAAAATATTTAGCTGTATATGGATTGAATAAGATAACATATACTCAACTGCTCAAGGCAGCAACTCAGCGATATAAAAAATGTGAAATTGAACCATAGCAACATAGAATCCTGAACCTAAGGCTGGTCCATACACTGTAACATATTTGATTCCAGATCTAAGAAGTTAGTTGTTGAAAATTTCAAACTAAAAGTGCAAGTTGTTTCATTTTAATCCTTTTCCATTTAAGATAATAAAAAAATAATAAAAATTTAGATGTATCAATGCGACACGAATGGCCGCGTCTCAAAAAGTTGAAAAAATATGCAATTTCAATAGGACATGTCGACACAAACATGATGGTAGTCTCACATATTAAAAATGAGCTCAAAATCTGGTAGCCTATAGAAAAAAGTCCGTATAACTGTGTTTTTCAACAATTTTCAAAGTTGTAAACCCTTAATTTTAGAAAAAATTAGCGGAGCGGAGCGGAACGAAACTTAAACTTGATCTGAAACTCATCAAGTTTGCTCACAAAACAAAAACCAGCTCCCTTTTATTTTTGATGCATCATTTCAAATGCTGTGATTGTTTGTCTACATCTGTACATGTCTAACCAGAAGGACGTTCAAACTTACAGATCGAAAGCAAACTGACAACGCCATGGTTAAAAAGAAAAACACAAATAGACAAATAATAGAACACAATACACGACATAGAAAACTAATGAGTAAACAACACGAACCCCAACAAAAACTGGGGGTTATTTCGAAACCCGGGAAATAGTCCGGTAGGTTACACGATCTGCTCATTATTTTTTCTTGAGTAGCTTGGGTCATCTTAATTCTGGATAGGATTAATGACGCGGTTTTATTGCATTGCATTTTCTTTGTGGTGTTTTTACACTCTTGTTTATCCTATTTATTCATAACTGGTTTTTTTCGGACATAGAGTTGTCCTTCGTTCATCAATTCATATTTTTTCTTTATGTTGATTTCAGTGCAGCGTGACATCAGTCATCTGCTGTATTTTTGAACATGAATTCATAGTAAATTCTCCGCCTTTTCAATTGTAATTGAACTGCAAATTATCTTTGATTAGTGAGTCATTAGAGACTTTCTTATTAATGAAAGGAGGCTACACGTCAATATGATGAAACAACATCGATTATACTAATAAAAATAAAATGTCTTCCTAGCAGTTTCATACAAGATAATGGTAATTTGAGTTTATTTATTAATCATAAATGCTCTTCAACTTTGTACTTATTAGGCAAAGTAAACGCTATATGACAAAGAGAGGCTCTCATAAATATTTGGTAAATTAACTCAATCATGTCAATTTAAGCTTATAGCTCTACATCTTTTATATAAGCTTTGGATTTTACATATTTAGCCACGAGCATCACTGAAGAGACATTATTTGTCGAAATGCGCATTTGGTGAAGAAACATTGGTACCTCTAATGTTATTTAATCTAGTTGTCATCTGAAATAAGCCACTCCAAACAAGCATTCTATTTTTTGGGGGTATCATTTTTTCATCGACACTCCGTTTCATCTTTATGCAAACGAATATTAATTGAATGGTTACAAATTGACTTGCTATACCTAGTTTCCTACAAGATTTGTAAGACTGTGAAACTTTAATTTTATAGAAATAAATTTTGAAAGTCTTACTTTTTGGACAACATATTTACTTTGGACGAAAGAAATGCTCAAGGATAAGCTGTTCTGGTAGCCTAGTATTGGTTTCAGGTATCGAGTAAAATAATACTGCACTAAAGACTATCCTCTCATGTTCCCGAAAGAGATGAAGGACGATGTGTCGTGGCACAACTTCTGAACTCGAGTTTCATTTTCAGTAATTATAATGAACTTATTCAATTAAAAGCTCAAAAGAGGAATACCTTCGTATTGTAAGGAATATTTTAGGTTTACAAAACTATTGTTATATGTTTTTTGTTTTATATGAAATAAACTTGTCAGAGTATGACATTTAACTTTACCAAAACGATACAATTTAATATGATTGGCAGCTCATTTTTTCTGAAATAACAATATTCATTTGTATGTTCTTTTTTTAAAAGAAAAAGCAAGCTAAAAGTATACATTCACATTGGTTAGTTAAATCTATAGTGTATCATGTATAATGGTGATTTCATTTGACATACTTTCTGTTTTTTGTCACCATCACACTTTTGTTTACTGATAAGATATGTCTGTATATCAATCCATAAGCGACATGCTATCATAGTGTTCAAGATACCTGTAACTTGTAGTCGTTTAGTCTGTTATGTTACGAAATAAAGGGATACTAAAAAGACTAAAAAAAGATGATATTTTTGTTACTATCATAATTATATCAATCTGAAATGCACTGGCATGTATGTAAATACAACTCAGTAAAGATTCGATCTGTACATTTACAGGTTGTGCCCTTTTATCGAATATAATATTGACTGGCTATGGTTCGCATGGCGAAGGATGAATGCCTAACAGGAGCTGCTTAACATGTCAACACTCAAAGTCTTGCTGCTTTTTGAGTTTATTCAAGTACTCAAAATGTCTTGATCATTTTTAATGAGGCAATAGACATTATAAAAAAACCATCGAATTCAATTATAAGGAAGCTTGTTGCTGTTCTATATTTTTACATGAGTCTTTTATGAGTGATTCCTAATACCAACGACGAAGCTAGTTACCACGGAAACAACTACATCTCGTTAAAATAACACCGTTTTCAACAGAGAAAGTTAGATCAATATTCTGTATGCTTATAAAGAAACTAAGAGTTTCTATTGGTTATTCATTTTTTCATAATGTTTTTGTTTTAAGGAATTTTGTTGAAGTATTTTTCATTGATGTTTCTTTGATGACACTGATTAGAAGTTATGGTCAGCTTCGTTTGTCTAATATATTGATTACGGACGAACCATTTTCCTGGAAATATGTCATACTGCAATTTGATAACTGTTTTCAGTTTTGAAACAAGAGTCAACATTGTTATCTTGTTCGTAAAGCTCCTTTTGTTCAAGTGAATGATAAGGAAAAATCTGCATTGCTTTGATATTTTAAATAGATCAAACAGTGTAAGCCATTTTGGACTCTTGTACCTTGGATCAAATGAACAGGAATTATAAACATAGGCCCAAAGAACTTCAATTCTGAAGATACAGGGAAATATTCAAGGTGTCTCCGTATTTCTTTGAAACAGTTTTTAAAAGGTGAAATAACACCAGTTGTACCGATGATACTACATTGATTACAACAGTTTTCTATTTCACTGCTATCGTAGTTTAGTATGACGTCTGGTGATATGGGTAACATCTACTATCAAAAATATTAGACGAAAATGATCGCGAGTTGGGTACTTACCTATATTTATTACAGTTAAGGTTTTCCTTGAACTAATTCAGTTTGATATGATAGAATGACAAATATTAATAATTTAAAAAAAACACATACTTTTTTTCTTCATTTATGGTTTTTATGTCAAAAGGGCACTCTCAATGTTTGTGTTTACTTTAATCCACGTAATAATCTACCATTGCAAGTTTGTACTTACTAATCGAATTTCAGACGAAGGGTAATTCCTTTTACATGTTGACAATGAAAATACAATGTTATAAATGTATTGTATCCGAATCGTTTTCTAGATTAACCTCTGTCAAATTATCAAGACTAATGTAGAAGTGATGTTCAAATTAAAAACATACCTAAATATATTTTTCTTAGCTTAATTTTCAATTTTACTGACTGTTACTTGTCTTATGCACCATGAAACGTACAGTGAAACCAAAGCTGCAACCAAAAGAATAACAATTAGCCTTTGTCAGCTCTCGTGGAGTACATTAAAAAAATTGGTAGATTTTAAATAAATGTTTTCCTATCTTTACTCTTTGAACAGAAAGTTGTACAGAATTATTGTTTATACTGTGAATCTCTATACATGTTTGACAATTGAAAGGTACAGAATAAGCCAATAGCACTTAATAGCATCGATAAACTTTCGATTTAACTATCGAAAAAGGCATAGGCTTCCTTCAGCATTACTTTAATAATATATATGTCTATATTTTAAATTAGATGTATTTTACAAGTCCTTGTATCAGTATGGAAGAATTTTCATATACAAGAGGGGCGAAAGACACCAGAGGGACAAATCACTACGAACCAGTTTAATCCATTTTTGTTTATGATTTTTGACAAGATGCTTGGAATTTTTTTCTTCCTAATTTTGACGCGAATATCAACTAATATCAATCTATGTTGCTGCGAGTTATACAAGGTAGGTAAATAAAGTATTATTAGGGATATATTACGCCTATCTGCGGTGATGCCAATATTGTTTGAGGCAAAGATGCATCAAACATTAGTGATTTATTATACCGAACAAGATAGTTTTTCAAAGAAATTAAAGCACCACTTCGAAAATTTAATATACGTGATAAATGATTTATTTTTGTTTTTGTGTCATTTCCAAATATGTTATAAAAACTTGGTGTTCCAAAAGTCTTTATGTATGATGCCAATGTAATTTCCTGTAAATCAAACATATAACTGTGAACATAAAAATACCAGCACATATGTCATAGTTCTAAAAAAAACATAAATAATAGTTACTTAATGAATATGTTTGATGATACATTATCGTGAAAGGTGTTACTCATGATAATACCAAATTTAGTCCACCATTTACTACATACGAAAATGCCTGTACTAAGTCAGGAACATGACAGTTTTTCGTTTGATGTGTTTGATGTGTTTGAGTGTGTGATTTTGCCATTCGACAATGGACTTATGTTTTTTTTAATTTGAAGTATGACAACGACAGACAAAAACAGATTTCAGGATAAAACATATTCACAGATTCCCAAATTTTGCCATTTTTTTCTGATGAAATGACGTATTAAAAGTTCGGAATATACGAATATTACAAAAGAGGGAAGAAAGATACCAAAGGGACAGTCAAACTCATAAATCTAAAACAAAGTGACAACGCCATGGCTAAAAATGAAAAAGACAAACAGAAAAACAATAGTACATATGACACAACATAGAACACTAAAGAATAAACAACAAACGTTTACAAACGTTTTACTGGGTTAATATTATTTGTAAAACAGAAGATTTAGTATTTCATTACCACTGTAAAAGTCTTTAAAGGGGTATGGGTGTCTACCTCCATCTTGGATTGTCAGAAACAGAGAATCAAAGGTCCATATTTTCTATCAAGCTAGCAAAATATGATGTAGAAATGCAGATATAAATGCCAATTTTCATTTAAAAGAACCAATTTATAAGATTATAACTTATAAATATTAAGATTTTTGCAAATATTGATTATTTTTGGTTGTTTTTATTATTTTTTTAAATTGGCATTTCAAGGGGAGGTAACTCTAAAACAGTGCATTTTCTGAAGGATTATACATGAAATTTTCCCATTTTGTATTTTAGCTGGAAAAAACGTACGGTGACCATTTCTTTTCTTTTGATATTCTCAAAACATTGTCTGAAAGCCATCTTTTCCTTAAGTATTTAACAATTCTATCATTTTGTTTAGTTATTAATCACAAAACAGTGTTTTTTCCTGTCGTTTTAATAAAATTATTTGAATACTACAGAGCATCTGAGATTGCTCCGGGTTTTGGAGGGGTTTGTGTTTATCATTTTTTGTTTTTGTTTTATGCACTATTATTTTTCTGTTTGTCTTTTACTTTTTGAGCTATGGCGATGTCAGTTTAGTTTCGTCTTATTTTAAATGTATCTCTGATATTTTTTTCGTCTATCATTTACATCGGAGAAATATGTTGCTGTTTTTATCTTATCTTTGATTGTGTTATTGTTGATATGTCTAGTTTCTGATGTATTGTTTCAACGAATTTTATTTCGTAAGATTCCGTTTTGTTACAAAGTTGTTTCAATTGATGAGTTTTGTTGTCGTTTTAGTATTTTCCGTGTTTTCTGTTAATCCTTTCTTAAAAAAAAATGGTCTGATTGTAAACAGTGATTGCAGATTTTATCTCTTGCTGGAAATAATAATTCCGAGAAACTTGACATAAATGAATATGAACTTAATTTTCGGTTTTGGTGCAAACCTGATATGATGTAGTTTTCGTTAAATCTGTGAAACCTGCATTGATGAGTGTCTTTGTTGCAATGGTGTTATATGTCTCAAAATACTATGTTAAATTTGAGAGTTTTGTTGTTAAGCCAGGAACAAATACATGAAATCTGATCGCATCATACAATTACAAAATATAACTGATAGATGTATTACAGTTCAACAGATTCAGGAAACATCATGGGTTTTTCCCGGTTTCTCTTCTACTGTGTATATAAATATCGTGTAAGGTATTTCAAACCAGTTTAATCATCATTGAAATTCAGTTTGTTAAAAAGAATTCAAGGTAGTTTCGTCTAGTATACACATTGATAGTCGAAGTAACATGTGTATCCGCTATTTTTCAATATAGTCATATATTTTTTTTCTTCTTCCAGAAATCTAAAGCAGTCAGATAAAATGAAGACGCTACCAAAGGTGAGCAGTTTTCTTTTATTCCTTCTTTAACTAATGATAACAATAAGATTATTGATAATACTAGTGAAAATAACGAAGATGACAATACTCAACAGCTTAAACTGGTGATTAATTTATTTTTGTGGGATCCAAATTTTTAAGGGAAGATAGTATTTTGCTGATATTGATCTAATATTTCGTGGTTTAGCCATGCACTGCATACAAGCCTAAATTTGTATTATACCTTCTTGAATATTTGAATTCCTGATTCATCTTCACCATTGCAATCGACACAAATTGGTATAAAACGAATACTAGTACTAAGGATAACAATTTTTTTTATTATGATTATATCTTAATCATTATCAAATGTTGCACTTATTTGGCAATTCTTTATTGGCCCCCTTTTATCTATGGTGAATTCATTTACAACCACTCGGTCGATGCCACTGCTGGTGAAGTCCCCCCAAGAGTATCACCTGCCCAGTAGTCAACACTTCTGTGTTGACATGACTTATCATTGATATGGTCATAATTATAAATTAACTGATACAAAGTTTTGAATTTTCAAAACAAAAAGAGGCATTATCGCTCATTAATAGATTGACTTAGCTGTACAAGGCAACACCTTTAGGAATTGTGGGTCACCCATTGTCATAACTTCGTACTTTATTTGTCCCTTACTATTTTCCTTTTTATTTGAGCGTCACTAATGTCTCTTTTGTAGACGAAATTGCGTGTCTTGGGTTCAAAATTTTCAAACTTGTATCTATGATTTTTTTTAAAATAAAGATCTCCTAACGACTTTTCTACGCACCCACAGATTCCTGTGTTCTCGTGATTGATCGGCTAAAATGAAACAGTGAAATCGGGTAGGCTGTGTGATATTAAATGTATATTCAAATGTAGCAAAGCATGGAATATAATTTCACTTTTAAAATACAAAGCATGATTAAAATTACATTGTATGCATTGAAATAGATCAAATGGTTTAAATGCAATGAATATCATTGTAAAACTATGATTGGAAAACGGTAGATCGATTTGGGCCAGGCCGAAAAACTATATAGTTACCAAAAACGCAGCGTCATAAGTATTTCTCAGGCTGATTATATGATAGAATACAATAGATATATAAAGATGTGGTATGAGTGCCAATGAGACAACTCTTAATCCAAATAACAATTTATAAAATTAGACAATTATAGGTCAAGGTACGGCCGTCAACACGGAGCCTTGGCTCACACCGAACAGCAACCTATAAGGGCCCCAAAAATTAGTAATGTAAAAGCATTCAAATGAGAAAACAATGGTCTAATCTATATAAATAGGTTCTTTTTTAATCTACTTTTTCTCAAAGTTAACTTAATTGAGACAACACGTAACTACATGTAATTAATGACTGTCAATTAAAGGATTTACTTTCAAGACCTTTATTTTGACATGGAGATCCATAAATTAGCCTCAAAAGAAAGACATATATTTAAAATAACGACTGCATTTTCTTCTTTTAGATCACCATATATGAACATGCAAATTTTAAGGGAAAGTCTAAAACACTTACGGAGGGTCATGTCAACTTGACGGATGAAGGATTGAACGACTGTATATCAAGTGTCATTGTAGATAGTGGAGTGTAAGTATCTTTTAACACAAGGTTAAATGCTTCTAAGAATACGACAACTACACATTGAGAAATAAACATGATCCAAAGTTCTATAGTTATTGCAATACCAATACATATCAGGTTTACAATATAACACAATCAAAATATGATAGATTGAAGATTGAAGACAACTCACAGCGAATACTGAAAGTGATGTTTACAGATTACTTGAATATACAAATTATAATACATAAAATATGACTTTGGACCTACATTTTCTTATAATATACTCAAATTTGAACTGTTGTACAATAATATACTACATGATTAATTCATGTAATAAAAAAAACCAATATATATAAAATGATAAGTGTGTCTGTGTTTCTTCGAAGTTTGATCAATGTCATTTTTTGAAACCATTTACCAAATTCCAACATAATCTCATTTTGATTCGAAGATGGAGCTTTAATGTTATATATTTACCATCATAACATAGCTTGAAATCAAGAAAATGTCTTTTAAAAGTTCATTTTCTTTTAGATGGGTATTGTATCAACACTGCAACTATAAAGGAAGTATTTGTGTAGTGATGGAAGGAGACAGAATGAACCTTGTGGGCTGTAATAAAGATGAAGACACCCTTTTTTATAACTTTAATGACACAGTATCATCATTAAAGCCACTAGATATCGTACGTATATCGTTCTTTTTGAAGACTATAACTTGAAATAACATTTGTTTCAAATGTTTTATTTAGCTGCTTTTTTGGTGTATTCTTTGATCAACAAATGTTTAAATTTGGCATGTAAAAACATTATGATAGTGTGATTCTGCCGTACGTGTATGCATATTATTGTCAGTTCATTTAGTTTGACTCTCCCTCTGGTATCTTTTATCTATCTTTTATTGAATATATATAATGTTCTTTATGAGAAGCCAATTTGTCTGCAATTATGAAACTGTTTGTTGACGACTATTGATATATTTCTGATTTTATTAAACTTATGTATGAAATTTATTGATTACATACTGTACAGTTTGTTTAGTCATTCATAAATAAGATGCATGAAACGTTTGAATTTTATATGTTTTAAAACGTCAGCAAAACATATTTGTTAAAAAGTATGAGAAACTCATTAAAAATAATGCTTGCTTTGTAAAAAAATGTTTGATTCTTTTTACATTGTATTAGTTTCGAAAACTTGACGTACTGGTACCCCTACATCTCAAATTTTAGAAAGTGTTTTATTTTATTTTTAGGATATAACTGAGGATCCAAAGTGTACTCTTTACGTTCATGATTTTAAAGGAAATTCATTAATGTTGACAGATGATCTTCTAGACCTACGAACCAAAAATATGAACGATACAGTTTCTTCTATCAGGGTACACAATGGAATGTAAGTTTGATTTTAAGTTTGTTTCTAGAATACAGTTTTTTTTCAGATATACTACTTATAAATCCTTGTATTTTGCTACTCAGTTATTATAGAAGGTTTACAGTATAACACATAGTACATTAAATTATTTATCAATCTAAAATTGAATAATCGATAGTGACATTGAGCTTTCTTCGAAACATTTATACCCCTATTCAGTAAGATTTTGTTTTCCCTTGACTTACATGTTTAGTATCTCTCACTCTAACCTTTTTTTAAATTGCAACTTATAGTAATTATGTCGCCCGATCGACAATGTCGGGTGACATATTGCTATTCCTCTGTTTCTTTTTCCGTATTATTGTTATTTTTCTTCCACCTAATTTTGTCCGCCCGCTTTCTCAGAGCCTAAAGTACCAATCCGAATGATGGTTCAATATAACAAGGAACCCAGACTTTCCAGTTGCAGTGCAACTTTGGAACTAAAAAATGGCTGCCATCACCATGGAAACTGGAAAATGGTGAAAAAATATAATTTTGGAGTATGCTGAATTATTTGAGAATGCTTAGGCATAAAATCTTTAGAATTTAATACAATGTAGGTGCCCACTATATACCGGTTTGGTATGATTTTGGCAATCATTGGAACTGCTATATTGCCATGGATACCACACTAAAAATTCCAAAAATATGGAAATGCTCCAAATTTTATAAAAGTTCACAGTAACGATGAGCAACATTGGTAGATGTGGAATTTGGCGTTGGAATTTCGAAAATGTCTGCCGTTACCATGGAAACAATGCAAAACAAGTCAAAATGCTCCAAAAACCTTAAAGTGGCATTTACTTTCTTAAAATGGTAGGTCAAATTGATCGAAACTTTGATGGTATGGTCCCACCCATGTACCAATGTGGTATATGCCATTAAATTTTGGGAATTGTCTCTGTTGCCATAGAAACCATCACAAATGTCAAAAAGTCAAAAATTTCAAAATGCTCCAAAATTGATGAAACTTAATATGATTGTAGAGTGGCAAGTCTGGATGAGACTTTTGAAGATGAAATTTCCAAAATGGCCACCGTTGCCATGAAAACTGCAAAAAAGTCAAATATGTTCGAAATGCTCCAAAATTAATGAATTTTAATATTATTGTAAACTGGCATGTATAGATGATACTTTTGACTTTGAAACTTTCAAAATGGCTGCCGTTGCCATGGAAACAGCAAAAATGTCATGTTTTTAAAAGTGATCTAAATGTACTGAAATTTTACAGAAAAATGTATAGCCATGCAAATATGTGCATTTACTGTTAAAAGTTTTTGAAATGGCTGCCGCTTAGTGTCAATGGGGGGAGGGTGACATCCGCTATTGCTTGCAATACCAATTCTAGTTATAATTCTATTTTTATTTGATTGGCATCATTTATTAATTCTAAAACTATTCATTCAAATACCCTTGTACGAAAGATGTGTTCCGAAAATATGTACGAAGTTTGAACAAAATATTGTTAGTACTGCTGTATATGCCAACACATTAAACATATATGTTCAAACCTGACTCGTACAAAAACACAATCAATACACCCATGCTCATTTTGAGATTAATCACAGATTTAATGTAGTGATTTTTTTTAAAATTCAAATAGATGGGTTGGATATGAAGATGTTAATTTTGGTGGTAAACAGACACTATACCTACCAGGAGACCATATGATGAAGGCCACAGATGGAGAATACAAGAATGATACACTATCGTCAATAAGAGCACTTGTAATGTTCAGTTTTGGATCTTTGGTTTTGAATTTCTCTGTTTTTTTAAATTCTAATTCATATGCTTTATCTATATATTGTGTCAGATATATTGACTATTATGTCATTTATATTTATTTCATGTATTTACATTTTATTTTTATTAACATTTTTTAATTAAAAACAACCAATACATACAAAAAAGCCTGTCACATCAAACAGCATACTTAAATATTAGTATAATGCAAGTAAGATGTAGGACAACTTGGATATTTTCTAAATTGAAGTATTTATAATCAAGAATCAAAAGAATTAGTCAAGAACCTTCAGAATTTTTATTGTTTAATGTCTTGATTGTAAAATTTGAATTGTACAAATCAAACAAATTGTTGATTTAGTTTGTAAATGTTCTTTCAGAAATCAAAGAAAAAGAAAAAGGAACCAAAGGTAAGTAGTTGAATCCATAACTTAATAATAATAATTATTATATTAAAAGTAAAAATATAGATTTCGTTATGTTTAAATGTTAAATATCTTAGCTCGGATCTTCTCTTTTTAACGACAACGCCTTCTAGTTAAAGTCCTTGTTTCAGCGTTAATCTACTACAGTTCAATTTATACATGCCTTTATTGAAATCTTTATTTTGTGAGTGTTAATTAATCGTAGCTATTGCAAATGTAAACCCGAACTATTTATCTTGATTTCATTGATTTGTGTGATTTGCGTACAATATATATATATCACGTGCAATTGAGTTCTCTGTTTAATAGTTACTCAAACACAAGACTTAAGTATTTGCATCACCACTCTGGCTTACTTTGAATGTTTATCCAAAAACAATAACGGTACCGTGTTTCTTCGTCAGATGTACCTGTCGCCCAGAAAGAACTCCGTCGTGATGCTCGAGGCAAAGCATTTGAAAATCAAAACATTGTCAAAAGGATGAAGACATATAAACCAATTAAGATAAAAAGCTATGTTTGAAGTTTTTACTATGAAAACATGAACTAATTGTTATTTCTAACTCTTAAATTGCTATATATAACAACAAACAGTATATGTTTACTATCAAATTTTTTTTTTAATGAAGACTACATTTCTGTATAATATAATTTATTCTAAAATTTTCACAATTAATTAATTAAAAAAAAAATCTTTTATTTTCTATTATACTGACCGGCTTTAGAAACGCAACACTAGATTATTTTTGTGTTGTTTTTGAATGAATGTGTCACCGTCAAAAGCGATGACTGCCTGTTACAAACGCCAAAATTATTGTCAGAAAGGTCAACAAATACTGTCTGACATGTTTTAGGTTCTGTTTTACACATTCTGATTTTGCATTTGTTCGACCCATTAATTGCTTTTGGCAATTATGAGGTTGGAACTTGAGGGCTTTAAAGGTTTTCCTTCAGTCGATTCTTTCGTAATTCAGTTTATGGGAAACATTTATGGCATGAATCTGTACTCAATGACTATCGGCAATTTGATTAGCAGTTGACGTTGCGGCCGTAAACATGTCTTGCAAATGACGTTGCGTATTCAAATTCTGTTAACGTTTCATTGTCACTACACGTTGATCTGTTCATTGATGGCTAGAAACAAATCTGGTCTACTTGTTTCGTTGTTGGAAGGACAGTAAGACGAGTTTCTGAAGTCATAAAGTATGGTTGCAGCACGTTTATGTTTTCATGTTTGCAGTATTCGTAAGGGATAATTCAGTTTTTTATTTCTGAGTCTTGGTAAAATGGGGATGCAACATTTTTAAAATGAATTAAGTGAGGCAAAGGATTTAAAGAACTGTTTGACAAAGCAAAAAAACCTGAAACAATCTTTCATGGGTCCAAAATTTCGCTTTAAGAAATTCGTGCGACTTAAAAATTCGGTATGTTCAATAACCACAGGTAAGTCAGATTTTGATTTTTTGCAAGGAGAAAGAAGTATGATAAGCATGGACAGAAGTTATAAGAGAATCAAACAAGATTTGGTAAAAAAAATCAACAAAACGAGTGTTGCGTTTCTAAAGCCGTTCAGTATATTTGTTCTTTGCAGATCACCTTGTATGAACATGCAAATTTTAAGGGGAGATCTAAAACATTCACGGAGGCTCATCCTGATATGGAAGATGCAGGATTCTTTGATTGCGCATCAAGTGTCATTGTAGAAGGTGGCGTGTAAGTTTGTTTTATATCTCACATATCCTTGTAATTGAACATACGACACAGACATACTGAAATAACAATTGATTCTGTGGTAAAAACGCTTAAACCCGGGTTCGATCAACTTAGAAATGTGACCTCCCCTTTAATGACGAAGACAATAACAATCAAAACTAAGGAGTAAACAAAGACCCATAAAACCAAAGGAAATTTACATCAACAGTAATAAATAAGAAATAAGAAACAACACGAATTCCACTAAAAACCGGGAGTGAAATCAGGTGCCTAGGAAGGGTAAGCATTTCTTGCACCGTATACAGCACCCGTCGTGATATTTTTTTGTTCAATTCGGTAATGATGGAAAATTATTATGACTGAGGAAGAATACCAGATATGGTTTCTGACACTTTTGTCATAATGACCAATCAGTTCATGATGTCGACCGTAAAATTTCTTGAGCGATGACCTTAATTTGATTGATTCATAGCCCTGTTTAGTAACTTTTGAGAAAGCAGTATTTTTCGTTCCACAAAATCAACGTACTTTGAGCTAGTTCTAGAGTAACGTATCAATTATGACACATATACTCCATATGCCGGTGCCGCTTTGATGTTGCTACACAGAAATGGAAATTCGACAATAGGAAAATTAAAACCATCGCGTTTGTCATAAATTTTGGTATTCAACCTACAATCAGTAGTCATTTCGGGAAAAAGGTCTAAATATGAAGCAGATTTATCTGTGTCGGTAGTATCTTTAATTTCAAGTTCACATGAATATATTAAATGTAACATGTGTAAGTGATCACGGAATCTATTATTATTAAAAGACAGAACATCATCAATATACCGAAAGGTGAAATTAAAGGACTGGGCTAATTTCTTTTTTCCTTTCTGTACAAGCCCTTGGATAAATTCTGCTTCATAGGAATATAAAAACAAATCTGCAAGAAGAGGAGCGCAATTGGTACCAATTGGGATTCCAATAGTCTGTTTGAGACCAAACCTCCAAATTCAACGAAATACGAGGTCTAAAGTATTGTTGACTCTTTATCAATAGTATTGTTGACTACGTATATAGGATTATGCACACACATACAGATAATCTGTATTCTCATATTTATATATACTTGTGTGTGTATGTGTGTGTTTATTATTGTTGTTTGTTTATTTACATCTATTATGTATATGAGGTCGATTCGTGCCTTACAATATTGATTTATTAACTATCGAAAGAGACAAGTGCATCCTTCAACACTACTTTTAGTAATGTTTACATTTTAAATGAAACGTATTTTACAAGTCCTAGTTCATGTATCTGTATGGAAGAATGTTCATATGACTTTAAGATTTTCTATATTCAGATCATATCAAAACGGCTTACCTTTTTTGTATTAACTTCAGATGGGTTTTGTACCAATATCGTAGATATAGAGGACATATTTGTGTAGTAATTGAAGGAGACAGGACAAACCTCGTTGCTGGTAAAAGAGATAAAGACACAAGGTTTCAATGTTTCAACGATACTGTATCCTCATTAAAGCCATTAGATTTCGTACGTCTATTTCACTTTTGTAATGTTACAAGTTATAATATAAAAAAATATATCTTTTTGTTGAATATAATTCCGAAAAACAAACTGTTTATCGTGTAGACATGTATCTGAAGAATTGATTTATTTAGTTGTCTGATGATTAAACATGCATTATGTTAAAGTTTTCTGTTGATCTTTGAAAAGTTTTGATGTTAAATCACTTTCACTGGTTTAGGGAACGGCTACATAATCTCACAAACAAATTCAATCCGTGTTATATACTAGTATCTAGCTAATACAGTGGCTGTACTTGGTTGCTAGATGCAATATTTGCTTTCTGATGTGTAACATAATTCGGACTGTTGTTTTTGTTTTCATTTTAAATTGAAACTGTATGGTGACCAGAAGGATAGTTGTCTCGTTTACCCCATTCATTTTTTTTTTAATTTTAGCACATTTAAAACTCAGGAATAGTTTGATTATTTTAACTCTGTATCTTTTAAGTTGCAGATTTAAAAAAAAACTTATTAAAAGGCCAAAATACAAGCTGTGCATAATAGTTTACTGCGGTTCAAGTAAAACATTTCACAGTATCTTCAAACACAATTTTTTTACAGGATTGCACTGAGGCACCAAAGTGTACCGTATATGAACACGATTTTTCAGGCCGTGCTTTACAGTTCACAGAAGACATTCTAGACTTAAGATGGTATAAAATGAACGACAAAGCATCATCTATCAGAGTGCATAGTGGAGCGTAAGTTGGATTTATAGTTTATTATAAATAGTTTGTTATTTTCTATCATATTAAGCAAACATTTATTGTTTTCTCATCATCCTGCCTTAAGGCAAGTGATATTTTCTCACCACTTCGCGTCCGTTGTCTGTTTCATCGTCCGTCGTCTGTGTCATCGTCCGTCGTCGTCTTCGTCCATTGTTAAATATTACAAAAATATCTCCTTCTAAAATACTGGATTAAATTCACAATCATCATTCTGATATTCAGTTTGTGAAAATAAATCGAATGATCCCACTTGCCAACAATGATGGCAAACAGGGTTTTGAATAGAACATAAATGTAAAAAAAATAGTTTTGTCGATTATCGTGAAATCTCATTGAAAAGAGATTACATAAAAGGACAGAAGTTTTCCGATTGGTGAGATCTATCTGCTGTTTATTTAAGCCTTAAACCTCTCATTTTGAATTACATATAGAATAAAAACCTTAATTTAGATATGCTAGACGTCAAAATGTTTGTAAGATTATTTATGATAAGATGATATACGTATTTGACAATTATCGAAATGTCATGCATATTATAACTGATTAACAGAATTATGGATATTCAAAAGATGTCCACGCATTGATATGTATACCGTGGTTGTGAAAATATTTGAGAAATATATCAGTTCATGTTAAACAAACTCTTTCAATGTAACAACTACTAAACTAGGACGTATTGTAATAAATTTATAACACTTAATCACATATCGCACGTGACTTGTGTTTAAATCAATATCATTGCCTAATTTGTGTACTAGATATAATAAATAAACACATGTCTTTCGTTGATTCATTAAAATCATTTTAATCAACAGATGGGTCGGATTTGAAGGTGTCAATTTTGATGGGAAAATGACACTGTATCTACCAGGTGACCACAACTCCAGAGCTACAGATGGAATCTACAGGAATGACACACTTTCGTCACTTAGAGCACTCCAAATAGTATGTATTTTTTTTATGTTACTGATAAAATAATAATGCCGTATATGCCTATAAAATATCAAATATGATTATTTTATGTTAAAAGTTGATTTCAAAGGAAGTTTAAATGATTAATAAACTTAGAAATTTTCGAAAGCATTTAGCATAATTTTGGAATAATTTTAAGCATTTTGGGACCTCAAAGCTGTTCAACTGCGCTCTTTAATTGGCTGTTTACATTAAGTGTTACTTCGTGCCTTCTGTAGACGAACCTCCCGTCTGGCGTACAAATTGTTTTGTATAATCAATTGCTAGTCTTTTGTCGTTCAATATTTTAAACACAAGTCAAATCATCGAAAAAAATCCAGCAAACATTGTACCTGGATTAGATAGATTATAGTGGAAACTTCTCGATCTCAAACGATTACGAAATACACCAGTTGTTGTGTTAAGGAAACATAAGTTGACGGAGTTTATACTAAAATTAGTTAATTAACTCAAAGAAGCAAAGTTCAAATTAAATATTCGATTTAATAAAAAAATTTACGGATTGTTCATTGAATTTGTGTATTATGGTAGAACCCATGCTTTCCAATTATTGTTGATGGCATTGATTACCATATGGATAGAGGATCATGTGAAGAAAAAATGGTAGATATATTTTCCTGGACGCAGAAAAACAACACCGATGTCAAACAGAAACTGTCTGTTTCAAAAGAAAAGACTGTCACAACTGAAGATTCATACGAATTTCGCTGGGAAAAAGGAACTAAGGTATCAGGTGAGAACTGCGTTATTATAATTAAAGAATTTCTCCCGAAATGAAAAAAAACCCCAAAAAAACACACATGTAAAATTTGTATAACAAGTGTATCATTTGTTATTACAAACTCTTGATTAAAATCGTCAATTTGTGTCACAACAGTTGCACGAAATATAAGAAAACACAACTATTGAATTATTTCATAAAGGTAATATAACAGAAATAAAGAAAACAAACATATCCTATATTGCTATAAATTTAACAAATGATTTGAACAGTCTGATTTATGTGACATCTAACAGGGATTTCATTTTTGTCCTACCTTTATACAACTATCTTTTTCATACAGCTGAAGTTTCATTTGAAACTTCCATTCCTTTCACCTCCATGAACACATCTATGAAATTGGGTGCTGAATCATTCTACAACATTGGATCAAACGAAAGAAAGAAAACAGGAAAAACAGAAACCTGGACTGTTCATTACCCATCAGAAATACCTTCGAAATCTACGTTAGTATTATTAAAAACAAATCAAAGGAAGGAACATTACTCAAACGACAAAAATGAACCAAACAATATTGTTAACATTAAAGTGACTATTTTTATATCTCAATCTATTCTGTAAGTGTTATCAATGTCATTGTATGTTTAATTTATTTCTTAACGTAATAAAGGGTCATTGGTGGTTCAGTGTTCTAAGAAGTCCATATACTATATTACTAACCTGTCACACTGATGTTGTGTGTTCAAATACAGCACGTGTGAGGTACACTCGACTCTCATCTTAATTGACTAGGATTTTAGTTTTCCTGTCAAGGATTGTTATTCCTCTCCAAGTGCTACTTCTTCCTCCGACAAAAATTGACGTTTAACACCAATTAATGAATTTTATTACCATTGCGTTATTACCGCCTGTCGTGGACTATCAGTCCTTAGATTGACTGATCATCCAGTAGATCTCGTTACGGTTATTGATTAAAATAGTATGATTTTTCCCTGAGTATATCTATAACTAGTTTAAACAACCATTTGAATCCTAAATAGTATAACATTTAAATCTAACATGGTGGTTAAACAAAAGCAAAATACAGGTAAGCAGCAATAATGGCAATGATTAAAAATTAGATCTACACAAACAATGAATATCCAAAATAAACACCACAAATAACACAAACTGTTCTCAAATCCTACAATCAAAACTGTTTATAAGCAGAGGAAATGACTAATTGG
>CM034360.1:8878501-9075568 GCA_019925275.1 Mytilus edulis | reverse complement strand
GGTAATCACAAGGAAACAAACTGATGTTGGTGCTACTATGTAGTATTCTACAAACAATTCTAATATTATTGAAATATATTTATAGAAGTAATGCGAAACTATCAAGTATTATATTTGTTCAAAAAATATAAACATAAGTTATACTGCATGAATGAACATTTAATTTGTTTATAACAGGATAACTTTGACATCCTCCCTTAGAAAAGGCAAGATGGATGTACCATACACTGCAAGTTTTCACCAAGGAGAAAAAAAATGGACAGAAAAAGGCACCTTCCATGGGATTAACTACTTTGGCTTTCAGACAGAATTTAAGCAGACATGAATATGAGAATCTTTTAAAGAATTAGCTTATAACAAATTGTAATCAGCCTATAATGGGCAAGTAAATCGGACGCTTAATTCGTCAAGAATTATTGATTTTGTCTTACAAGTAGTGACTTTATTTTTATTTAATTGCTTTATTTAGCACATAATGTATCAAATCAAACTAATCACGCATATTTTGTAATAATTGATTGTTATAGTTTTAAACAATTAGCTGCATTCGACCTGAACGGCTACCGAAAGTGATGGTCATGACTTTAAATTCGTCTTCGGTTGTCTGTTAACTTTTATATGTAAAACTGTAATAAGCAACATGTAGACAGCACTTATTGTTACAATATTATATTTTAAAACTTATAACCCATTATTCTCTGAACACATAATAAAACTAATGGTTGACTTGTCTGTAAATGAATGAAATACTTATTTGGTGTAAAAAAATAAATATGTTTATTTTTTTTTATCACAAGTGGAACAATGAGTTTTTATTATAAAACGTCAACACCTGCAGAGCGAAGTTCCTTTACGACTTTAAATAAAAATATAAGAAGCTTAACTTTACAGCTCAATTCATATTAGATAATTAGAAATTAGTCTTATCACTTTGAAGCATATTCAGCAGTGATATTCCAAATATGATTTGCATTCATTGATTCACACTTGTTACCCTTAAATGTAAGTTTGGGATCATTTGTTTGCAGTTTTAGCAGTTTTTACGTGTTGTTGTTAAAATCAATAAACGGTATGTTTAAATACATACAGTTTATTATGCGACTATGTAACACACCAACATCTTATCTTCAGGAACCAAAAGGGTTGATAGCAAAAACATAAACAATAGGAATTATCTATAGAAAACTGCTTATTGGACATAATGTGATAAAAAAAACTTCTGAAACATTTACTAAGAAATTTTGTTTCATATAACATATACACATACATGTCCTTTTATTTTTTTGATGGTGTTTCTATATATTGCTTTTTCCAAATAAAATTGTTAACAATCATTTGAATTATTTTATTATGTTTGGTTCAAACTGATGTTAGGTTCCAAACAGACTCTAGGAATCTGCAATGTTGTATACTTCAGTCAGTACTTCATGATACTACTGATAAATAGAGGCAACAGTAGTATACCGCTGATCGAAACTCATAAATAAATTGAGAAAACAACAAATCAGGGTTGAAAACTAAAACTGAGGGAAACGCATCAAATATAGGTTGCACTTTGTAAATACAGCTATTTCTCAAACCACGCCTCTTTTGTGGAGATCTTGAATATTCATAGAAAAGAAATTTTGTTTAATTACTGGTTCTCAGTTATGCTCTCTGTGTTCCATCCTACAGAGACATAACATTGGAATGTCACCAGTAAATATACATGTGCATATTGTTTACATTGAAATCTGTTGTAACCTTTCATTCGAGGTAGGGGTAGTTAAGAAAATTAGTGTTAGTTTAAACTCTGAGAAGTTCAGGGCATATTAACGTGGAAAATATGCCGCACAGCCCTATATTTCGATCTTTGAATTTTTTTTTTAGTGCATTTGAATTTTCAATTCTATGATAAGATTTTTTTCAAAACTTCATAGTAAAAGTATTACAGTTTTAGCTGTAAAGGGAGTTTGCATAGAGAATATTTACAGAAATGCAACCTATAAGAGGAGAACAACGACACAACAGAAACATAACATTAAAATGTAACACACACAGAAACGAACTATAATATAACAATGTCCATTTCCTGACTTGGTACAGGACATTTTAAGAAAAAAAATGGTGGATTGAACCTGGTTTAATGGCATGCCAAAACTCTCGCTTTTATGGCAATGTTAAATATAACATTAAAATGACAACATTACATGACAGGACTACATTACAAATAAGTGGGAGAACATATAGGACAGAGAAACACACGAATAATATCTAATAAAAGGTACCAGGTTTAAAATTTAATACGCAAGACGTTCGTTTTGTCCACACAAAACTAACCAGTGACTCTCACTAAAAGAATTACTGCTTCCCACCTTGATCTTGTCACACACACATCTTTGCAAAACGTGATGATTTCAAATTTCCAATTATCAATTTTCCATTTCTCAGCAGTGACATACCATCTGCTCAATCGTATGATTTCTCGATTGACCCAATATGGTCGTACACTTCGTAAATTTAAGCGAGAGGTTCGTCTAGCCATAAAACTAGGTTCAAACTTCATTTTTTCTTTAAATATCCTATACCAAGACATGCATATGGCAGTTGTTATCAAATAGTCCATGTCTTTGTACATTGCTTTTATTGCAGTTCAGTGTTTCTGTTGTTTCCCTTATACTTAATTTGTTTCAAGGATTTGTTTTTTCTTAATTGATTTTTGACTTGTAAAAGCGGAAAACTATTTGGTATAATGATGATGGAGTGTGTTCTCTTAAACCTGTGACACCAAATGCCAAAACCACTTAAACTAGTCATCAGTGTTGATTGTAAAGATGACTACATATGACTTTGTTCATCAAAAGCAAAAGTTCACATACATTTAAAACAATAATAATTTCAGAGAACAGTTCAAGGTCTTTCCTTATTTAGCTTCTTAATAGATGATAAGAAATTAATCCAGTTTCTTCAAAATTATTATTTGTGTCCAATCGTCATACTGATTAAAAAAAATATGACTCCTTTATAATTTTGTTTGAGAGAAGGGATATACAAAGCTACGGTTTTATTAAAAAGTAAAAAGAGCAAAAATAAGTCCAAGCAAAATTCAAAACGAAAAACTCAATATCTCAAATACTTCAAACGAATAGAAAACAAATGTCCTATTCCTAACTTGGTATAAAAAGCATTTTCTCATGCTAATAAGAATTAATTAACCCTGGTTTAATAGCTAGGCAGATCCTTCTGTTGTATGAATGGCGCCTAGATAGCTTTATTAAAAAAAAATGTTATCCATATATTTGTGTCTGAAATGAGGAAGACAAGATCCTTCTTGTTGTTTCCTAATTGTCACTTCCGGTCACATGTGATACTCATCATACGGTATTACATCTTTTCAATAAGTTAATAAGTCATATTAATTAATTAGGCATTATGTCAATACAGAACAGTGCTTCGAACGAATAGCGATTATGAAAAAATTGGTGCAATCTTCAAAAGTTATAATTGAGAAGTATGAGGAATTCGAAAAGTAAAGAATTTTAAATATTTTAAGAAAACAGTTGAAAATACCACAGAATACAAAACGCATTGCGGAAGAAAAACGACGACTTCATGATAAACAAATATAAAATAAGCAACAGCCTTTAAAACTTTACACACTAACTAATTTTGATATTCAATTTTAGATTTCAAAACGATGTCGTAATATTTTTTATGCTTCTATGATTTTTTTTTATGAGTGAGCAAATTTTGAGCAAGTTATAGTTCTTACAAACTTCATAATATCAAATGCACATTGGAACGATTAAAGTCTCTTTATAGTAAAGCTCGATTTCAAACTATTCGAAACCCAAAACTTATACAAATGTTAAAGACATGATAAAAGGCAAAGAGAAAACTACTGAAGTTATATATGCGTGTATTCATGTTCGCGAAAATAAACCTAACGCAAAATTCGTGAAATATTTGATACTGCAATAAATGTACAAGGTCTCCTAACTTCAGTCACTTTTCCGTAAGGAGATTCATTAGGTTTCATTATTTTAAACAGATATAATTTTTCATGCACAAAATACTAGGAAGATTTGGTTTTTAACATTCCTTATGATGATATGTCAAGAATAGTGAAATGAAGTGATTTTCGTGTCTACTTCTGATATTTCCCAACTAGAGTAGTTATTTGTATTAATGTAGTCGTGTGCCTCCGAAATGAACACGATTTTATGCTATCATCTTGAAAGGTGACACATACTTCCCAATAATTTATTCTCTTAACAAAAGAAAACTAGTCTAATCTGATCATGATAGTCCGAAATGTTTATTGTCGTAGAAAATTAAAGATGCTTTTTACCCATTCAGATGTTCGGCGTCCTTTAATTTCAATCAGAAGATTTTCAGTGAGGTTTTGACTTTTTGCTGAAAGAATGTTTTTACACTCTGTCTGACGAGTTCAGCTTTTTTCAACTGATTTTTATAGTGCGGTCTTATGTTGTACTGTTACACCACTGTTCAAGGCTAGGGGAGGGTTGGGATCCCGTTAACATGGTTAATCCCGCAACATTCGTCTGTGTGTTCCTGTCTCAAGTCAGGAACCTGTAATTGTGTGGTTGTCGTTTGTTGTTACATTGTGTTAAATTTTTATTTTTCGTTCATTTGTTTGTACAACAATTAGGCCGTTAGTTTTCTCCTTTGAATTGTTTTACATTTGTGTTATCAGGGTTTTTAATAGCTGACTGTGTGGTATAGACTTTACTCATGGTTGAAGACCGTACGGTGACCTATAGTTGTAAAGGGGAAGGTATGATAAGGGGCGTGTTTGGCCCCCTCTCCAAAGAAGCCTTAATTCATACCATTGTTAGCCTAAGTATAGAAACTTAGAAAAAAAAATCATTTTTTTATGTTCCGGTAAAAAGAAGGTTGCCTAGCAACCGTTTTCATTAGATAATAGAATAAGCAGATATGAATTGCTGTATCTGTACAAAAAATCATATTTCCAGATAAGATGGTTGGTTTGAGTATAACTTGAAGTTACAAATGAATAGTCACTTCAATTTGAGTTTACAAGATGCTTAGCAACAACCTAACAACAGAAATATTCCCTAGCAACGGTTAATTAAAGGTTATTTTTGTCCTTTTAAGTATGAATCCAGCATTGTTTGTGTTCATATAATGGTGTTACATTATAATACAATGGGTAAGCAATATTTGTATTTTTTTTACTAGGTTCATATTGAGCCTAGCAACACAAATGTTGCTTAGCAACAGCATAAAATATTAAAATAAAGCTTACTGCAAATGAAGTAGTCATTTTATTGTACTAATAAATGCGAAAACAGAATGCATGTTCAAGAATAACAATTGGTAAGAAATGAAAATTATAGTTTAATTGTAGCTCTATTATATAAATGCTTGACAACAACGTAGCAACAGAAATGGCGCATAGCAACGGTTTACAATTTATAAGATACTAGTATGCTACAGGTCTTTTTAGTAACTCTCTTTACATATAACTGCGTAGAAGTTCATTAGAAGATCTTTTCTCACAAGAACAGTTTATTGCCTAGCAACAGATTTTACTGAATACCATAAAATATCATGTCCTTTGGTATCTTGTGGAGAGTTGTCTCATTGGCAATCATACAACATCTTCTTTTTGATTTTGATTTCCATGTGTGACTGGTGAATACAAATATGGTGACTTGGATTCTATTTCAAGCAGCCGTAAAACCTTTGCCAACATTGGATGTCTTTTTGACTGTGTGAGATGTACAAGCAAAGTAACGATCAGAATGGCAACATTAAATATGACGCCATATGTAGAGAGTGTGTCAAATTCTCTGCACATAAAGTAACTTTGCAAAAACTCTATCAGGGGTCCGTATCTGGTCTGTCCTTATCCAATATTCACTTATTTCTCAAAGTTTCCGAATCAATAGAATGTGTTTTTTTACGGTACCGACTATTTATCTCCGTTTGACAAGGCAAAATGTTTTTTTCGATAACATTTTGAACTCCATGTTGAAACTATCCCTTCATTTATTAAAGATGAAACTAACTTTTATTTGCAACCATTGTGTTCATTGGATTAAATTAGTTGTAAAAAGTCTTACAGTACTCATTGTTTGATGTGAACACGTCGTTAGATTATTATTTGATTATATCATATATGTATCTAGTTAAGAAATATTTGTACTCAATTATAACGTTTAAAAGTGGCAGCTGCATATATTTAACTGCTTCATTATCAATTATTCTTTACAATAGTTACAGTTATGTCAAGATCATTATCTATTTTTTTCAAATGGTTTAAACTCATATATGAAAACATATATTTTTCTTAAATATACAAAAAGTAAACAAACACGTCTGTTGATAGTAAGATGTTTATTTTTTAGAAGATTTATAAAAACACGAGTACAACATAAAAAAGAATAGAAACTGACAAATTCAATACATTTATAGATTTTTCTTACTGTTAACCAACATTTTAATCTCCTACAAGGCGTTTTCCTCCGCCAACACACTATGTTGACTTCATTCATGAAAATAACAAATATATATTTTAATAAGATAACGTCTCTTCATGTTTTTGTATCCTTGTTGATGTTATAGGTTTAAAAAGCAAATATGCTACTTCAATGTTATGTTGAATAATAAACAATTGCATATAATAAAAACAAATAAGAATAGGTATATCCAACTAATTAAAGACAAAAAGCATACGTATCTTTATATAAGCATAGTAACAAAGGCTTTTATTTCAATAAACTGAAATACTTTGAATTCATTTAAAACAGAGAGTATTGTTTTTGCATGGGTTAATGAGTTGAATCTACATGAATCTCAATCATGATGAATAGAACTCAAAAACGATAATTTGTCAGTACTGTTTTGATTTAACTTAAAGTTTTCTGTTGGATATCTGTAACAAAACCAAAGTATTGTGTTCCGAAGTATGTGCCAGTCTCTGTCCATCTTTTTTCTCCTTTGTGAAAGTGGGCCGTGAACGGAATATCCATCTTCCCCTTTGTAAGGTATGATGTCAACGTTATCCTATTTGAAAAATAAATAAGAATAAATCATAAGTAGACAAACAAGAAAAGAGGGACGAAAAATACCAAAGGGACAGGCAAACTCAAAGATCGAAAATAAACCGACAACGCCATGGATAAAAAAAGAAAAATACAAATAGACAAATAATAGAACACAACACACAACATGGTAACTACAGACAAAGCAGGACAAACCCCAACAATAACTAGGATTGATCTCAGGTGCTCCAGAAAGGTACACAGAACCTGCTCCTCATGTGACAACCATCGTATTGCTCATGTAATATAATAAGTTGACTGTGTCAGAGTCGAAGTCTTTTATTTTTGTCTCTGTTGTTGTATTCTTTAACCATATCGTTAATTAGCTAACGATTATGAACCAAAAACAATACAATTTACACAATATTTCAGGTTTGAATTGTTTTTGTTCGACAAATTGATTATCGATGTTCTTATTAAAAAAAATCAGTGTTCATTATATCAATAACTTTGATTTATCAATTTATTTCGTGATATAAATCTACAAATTGCTCTTTTTATTTGATTTAACTTTGCTTAGTTCTTATAGATGTTGCTATAGTAAAATTGAGAATGGAAATGGGGAAAATGTCATAGAGACAACAACCCGACCAAAGAGTAGAACACAGCTGAAGGCTTTAAAGGTTCTTCAACACAGTAAGAAAACCCCGCACCCGGAGGCGGGCTTTAGTGTTTATATTCTTATATCTTAGTTATACTGTCTAACGCTTATCAAATTTGTATAATAGTAACTTACTCAGATTTAGGTGGAATTTCTGTTGGATACTGAACATTCCATTTTTCTGTTTTTGAAATTTTTCTATCAAGTGTTTTTCCAATGTTTAAGTGCGCTTCCATACCGATGGCCATTGATACGCTGACCGACAAGGGAACTCCCAAAGCTGCTTCCAAATCGGCTGATATTTCAGTCGTCATGTCAACTAAAAACGACAATCAGATATAAGAACAGTGTACAATACGTATGTATTACTAGCATAACTAACAAAAGTGATTGCAGTATTTATGGGACTGATTCTTTTTCGTCATGAAATTGTCAGTTTCTCTTCGAATTATGAGGTTTTAAAGCCCATTGTGACACTGTTGTCGATGGAATCAAATGAGATGGTCATACAAGTGTGAGGTTTGGCTAACCATAAGACCAGATATATATACATGTATAAATACTCTTTACGTTAGGAAATGTCTAGAATGTTTTCCATTCATTTGATGTGTTTGATGTGAGTGATTTTGCAATTTGATATAAAGGGCTTTCCGTTTTGTATTTTGATTGAGGTTTTACTTGTTTCTATTTGGTATCTTCCGCCTAATTTCACAATTTCAATGCCAAATGACAAGCTTTTATTTGCAAAAATAAACATCATTGTATAATTGGAATTAAGTATTTTGTTTATTTCTTCTATGCACGGGGATTTGTTTTCAAATCGAAATAAATACACATTAATTTAATTTTAGAACTATATACTTTAAAACACATATTCAAATCGTGTGTGACTTATGTTTGAATTAATGTTGAATCGTAAAGTTTATATATAGATGTTCTACTGATTTCACGTATAATAATTCGACCGAACATTTGCGTTCTTCTATTAAAATATGAAAATATCCTTCAAATATAAGCACGATTTTTCTACTTTTAAAGTTAGATTTATCGCTTATTGCATTTTGAGATTTCAAAAAATGTTGTTGATGTAAAACAAATTATTGAATTAAAAAACACCAAAAGTACTTTTAAAACGCGGTGAACGAGAAAAGGTAAACCAATGATAATAGGTTTAAATAGTTAAGTACATTACTTAAAGCACACATTAATAAATGTACCATAAAAGTATAATTATTGTTTTTATCAATATTTTGTTATTGATTGTGTTTTTATGCAAAGATTTTGTAAATGTCGTAATATGATATTCCGATCTTACATGAAATTTTAGCTCCAGTATCCCAGCGGAATTGGTATGTATTTTCAGTTGTTATGATCTTTTCCTTACTAATTGACAGCTTTTGTTTGATGTCTGAGTTGTTTTTCTGAGTCCAAGACAAAACAGTTGTAGGTTTCAAAGTACGATTCCCTCCTGCATGAAACTCTATTTTATCAACAATCAAAGGAATAGTGTCCGTCTGAAATAATTCGAATACCAATTGTAACATGTGTAATGCTTGTTGTGAACATATAGTTGGTCGAAATATAAACCTAACAACGATACAAGAAGGGATCAATAAAAAAAATATCATTTAAAAAAAAACCAATTAAAAACACAATGACTAACAAGAAAACTGAAACTTAGATGAACCTTTTCGATGTTCTATAAAGAGTTACAGGAAACCTAGAAATATATAAAATGTGTCTGCACAAGTTTTGTTTATAAATATTCAGACAAAATTATGTTACAACTACTCGCACACAAAACTAGGTTTACGATTTAATCAAGTACTACACACGCACGTAACGTCTATACAATCAGTTGTATTTAAACATCATAAAATTAACATCTTCTTTGTTGTAAATTAACAGTTGAACTGAGTAAATGAGTCCATTTGGACGACAAAATAGAGGAAAATAAAGACATGAATATATCCATGATCATAATATCATATGCGCTGCATCGAAATTCGACCTTATGTAAGTGCAAGTAAACCCGTACATGTATACTTAAAGACCAATTGATTATTTAACATTCCATATGAAATAAAAAATTAAAGATAACTTGATTTTTTCAACCTGAAATAGGTTATCAGATATATTGATATTCATTTGCATAAGGTTGATTTCTATTTATGTTTCAAGCAAATGTCATCTTTTTAAACTTATTACTCTTTTATATATATAAACTGTTATTTCCCATTTAATAAATCTCATGAAAAATCTTTTTAACGTGGAAATTTGTTCTTAAAGGCTGCCGATTCAAATTGACTAGCAAAGAAGAAAAAGTTTATAATCATATAGATATATTAAAACTAAGCATGTAGTTGTAAATGTCTGGAACAAACTTGATTTTAACAAATATTTAAATTAATAACAAAATATAGTAATTAAACATATAACATACAATTTGTAGAGCTCTAAGTGAACATAATTGATCATTTCTAAATCCTCCTTCTGTGGATGACATCAGATGGTCCCCTTTCAGGTAGAGAGAGTGTTGTCCATGGAAATTAACCATATCATATCCAACCCATCTATGAAAAGAAATATGGTTTTGTGTGGTTTTTCAACATATTACAAACAATTATACACAGGCATGTGGGACTAATGGTGGACATGTTGTGTACGCATGTTTGAATTTACTTTATGCTTTGTATATTAAAAGTTATAAAAATAACAATCGATCTATCAAATTGTTTCAGGATTAAAATCGTATGTTATTTGTCTCATAACAGTACGACTTACATGCAAATTATAAGTTCAAATTCATTTACATATTTATAACTGTCTCATTTTTAAAGTTTGTCCATTTACTTTTTGATTCAGGAAAATATAACAACACTAACAGTAGCAGTGGTATTGTTGACTCAATCTTTCGTTTGGTTAATAGCAAGCTTAAATGTTGACAAAAATGTACCAAGAAAACCAGTTGTTCATACATAAAAATTTTGTAAAGTAAAAGCACTACGTGCGTTATTTGGACTTAAGCGTATAGTCGAAATCTACAAAACCGATAATAATATACTTTTTAAGTTTCCTAAGTTATTTTGATTTGTTCGTTAGACACGTATTTGATCTAGAACTGTTTTGAAAATGTAAGTAGCCAGAACCCTTACGAGCGTATTTCAAAACTTTTATTTTATGTATAAAAGTCCTCTCTAAAAAACCTCAAAAACTACAATAAACAATGTATAATGAATACAAAAAGTATTTTTGAAAAAGAAGACGCGCATTATTGGACAATTGGATATCAACTTTCCATCGTTTTCAAAATGCTAAATTTTGAAAATACTGTGAATCACTTATATTTATAATTTACATATATCAAGTATACATTTTAACATTATTTTCGATAATTGTACATTATAAAACAAAATGTACATCCCTCGAAGAAATTGTCAAATGTGTATACATGTATATAAAATGATATGAGCACATGGATCAATCTTAGAATTAATAGGATGTTTATTTTTGAAACATCTTTTTAAAGGGATTCATGTTACCGTTGATAATATAGCAGAAATTGCCCATTTTCTGAACCCCAGTTAAGAAAAACATGATGGTTCAATCTTTTGATTCTTTGTGTAGTATTGAAAAGATTGTAATTTGTCTGCTCATCGTTTTGAATTGGTTTAGTCAGTCGTTTTAAACTTATGATTGTGGTATCATTGATACGTGTATTCTTGTTTTGTTTTGTTTAAAGAGGGTGTATTCTACGGGACAACAACAATTAACACGTCAATAAATTGTATCTGTTATAGTTGCTAATCTGATTTTGCCTATATATTAAAAATGAAACAACTGCCATACAAATTTCAGATTTTGCTAGATTTCAATCCAATTTTAACCAATCATTTTGTTTCGAGAACGCTTGTACCAAGTTAGTATTGTGCCATTTGTTTTTCCATTCATTCTGTGGCTGATATAGTCGGGCGTTTAATGTGTCCTGGTTTTATTGACTTTCCCCCTTTTCGAACTTTGTTTATTTTTCGTAAATATGTTTTTGGTATACTGACAAACCTCTTTAATAACATATTTAATTTGAAACGTACCAGAAAATATGCGAAAGTTAAAGACAATTAAAACATGGTTGCTAGCATTCAAACTAAAGCAAAACAACAAATAACTATACAATCCGTATGATTTCAAATCAGTTCATTTCTGAAATGAGGTTTTAAACACTTCATCGAGTTGATTGCCATTGACCTAAAGTAAACATAATTTGTGAGACAATAAATTCTTACGCTCCACTATGCACCCTGATGGAGGATATTTGATTGCTAATTTTATACCACCCAAGGTCCAGAATGTCATCTGTGAACTCTAATGAACGGCCTTCAAAACCATGTACGTAAACAGTACACTTTGGCTCTTCAGTAAAATCCTGAAATAAGAAAATGAAAGTTACGCCATACCTGTTTGTATGTGTCGGAACGACTTTCCCGATTTAATTTTCATCGGTTAGGCCATAGCCTAAACATTTGAAGCTAAGAGTTTTCGATAAACGAATAAGTGTTATGATAGGTTTAATTCCTCTGTTGTTTATTTTTAAAAATATGTTGACCTGGAGTACACTAAAGACCTAAGGACACAATATATTAATGTGCTTGCAAGTTTGCATAAGTGTAAAATTTTGAAATAAATTTGCATAACACATTGGGAACTAATTGTCAGAATGCGCATTTGAGAAAGTAAAAGTAGTATTTTGTATGTTTTAACTCATTAAATAGAAGTCGCATTTTGAATTTGATAATGTCTTCAACCTTTTTTCTAGAGAAAAGCTAACTTCCTATATGCATTTGTGACAGTGTATTTTCCGTAAATCATATCTTGTTTCTACTCGATTTAATTAATAAACAACTTATATTTATTTAAAGGACAATGCTAACAACATGTTAAAGTCTTTTTGATTAACGAATTAACGTACGTAGTCCAATGGCTTTAAAGATGAAACAACATCATTAAAATCATGAATTTTTGTGCCTTTATCTCCTCTACAGTTCAAGAGATTGGTTCTGTCACCTTCCATTACTACACAAACATTTCCTGTATAGTTACAGTGCTGGTACAATACCCATCTGAAACAAAGCAAATTCAACATTTTCTCATCTTCAAATTTTTGTAATCTACAATACAAAAATACATAACGAAGTGGATCTACTCCGTCACTAGATTAAATGAATGGGAAAAAAAGCATTTTATGTCATAAAGTTACAATTATTAAGCGTTGATTCTGGAAAAGAAACCAGGATCCCGGAGTGCGAATGTGTCTTAGAAAAAATTAATACACGCTTATTCTTTGGATCTCTAGAAGAAAGATAAGAAGTTAGCGATATCCTTTAACTCTACTTTCCGCTATATAGATGATGTTCTTTCACTAAATAATTCAAAATTTGGTGACTATGTGGAACGCATCTATTCCATCGAACTAGAGATAAAGGATACAACATATTTAGTTAAGTCTGCCTCATATCTTGACTTACATCTAAAAATTGACAATGAGGGTCGTTTGAAAACAAAACTTCACGACAAAAGAGATGATTTCAACTTTCCAATTGTGCACTTTCCATTTCTGAGTAGCATCATTCCAGCGGCATCTGCATACGGGGTATATATCTCCCAATTGATACGATATTCCCCTGCTTGCATTTCCTATCATGATTGTCTTGATAGAGGGTTGCTGCTCACATGGAAGCCATTAAACCAAGAGTTCCAAATGGTGAAGTTGAAATCATCCCTTCGTAAATTTTACGGACGCCATCACGAGTTGGTTGACCGTTATGGAATAACCATTTCACAAATGATATCGGATATATTTCTTACGTCGTTACTACAATCCCCTTCCCTTTCATGAATGTGACCTACCGAATAAGACTATTTACCGAATTTGTTATTACATAAGCAACACGACGGGTGCCACTTGTAGAGCAGGATCTGCTTACCCTCCCGGAGCACCTGAGATCACCTCTAGTTTTTGGTGGGGTTCATGTTGCTTATTTTTTAGCTATGTTGTGTCATGTGTACTATTGTTTGTCTGTTTGTCTCTCTCATTTTTAGCCATGGCGTTGTCAGTTTATTTTCGATTTATGAGTTTGACTGTCCCTCTGGTATCTTTCGTCCTTCTTTTATAAAGGATACTGTAAAAAAATGGAATTGTCTTTTTAGTATTAGTATCAGTAATAGTAAAAAACCGAAAATGAAGTAAAATCAACGGTAAGACGGAACACAAGATTACAAGGATGATTGGGCTACCTTATGATTTGTATCGTTAAAGTCGGCAAATAAGGTTAAAATATATAATTAGCGTATTTGAATATGTATTATACGTTTGTAGTAGACAATCAGATTCCATTAGAACTGCATTGATACTCGTTTAACAAGCTCGGTTATATAGACTACTTACACTCCTCCTTCTACGATTTGTAGTAGACAATCAGATTCCATTAGAACTGCATTGATACTCGTTTCACAAGCTCGGTTATATAGAATACTTACACTCCTCCTTCTACGATTACGCTTGATGAATAATCATTGAATCCTTCATCTATCAAATTGTCATTCGCTTCCGTGAATGTTTTAGACCTGCCCTTAAAATTCACATGTTCATATAAAGTAATCTGTAAAAGAAGAATTCAACAATGAATATGTTCCAAGAATTATATCTGTGGCATAGTCATGATATCTTGAAAAACAGAGCAGGATAATACCAAACGAACATGAACAAACTAAAACCCGTCAATAACTAATGACAAAGAGAAGACAAACATGTTCAACTAAACTACTATCAAATCTTTCTTAAGTTTATTTTGAATTAATTGCATCAAATTGACTTCTAATGGGGACACAATGTTTCAATATTCCAGTTTTACATATATTTGAAGCAAACATAACATTAATGCTTTTTCCCGTCTAAATCGCAAATCATGCCGTTTTAAGTTTAACAGCAATCTGGTTTTTTTTAAGAAAAGCATTTGCAATTTTGTTTTTCTCTATCGAGGGAACCTTAGACAAATGCCGTTAATAATATAAATAAAGTAAAAAAAAATAGTTATGATAACGATAAAAATAAAATGAATGTCCACTACTTTTATAATATTTCCAAACAAAAATTAGATAAATCGCTAACCTTTGGTTTCTTTTTCTCATCAACTCCCATAATTTGTCAAAGTTCTGAAAGAGAAAGAATGAATTTAATGATGAATACTGTAATTAAGAAATGATTGAGTGCATTTATTATCGCGATTTTGTCATTTTTCTAAAATTTTGTTAATTTTAATGATATTGAGATCATTCCTGCGTAATTTCTTTAAAAAAGAATTAAAATGCGAGTTCAGATTATTGCTGTTATAATCTTGTCGCATTTTTTGTTGTTGCAAAAATAAGAACATCGCAATTATATTTGAATTTACAGTAGAATACATATATATATATATTTCAGAAACAAAAGTTTGGGTAGAAAATAAAATTGATTATAAATTTTTAAATGTCACCTACTTCTTAATGGATCCTTTTAAACAAAATTCAATTACAAAGGCTGAATGATCTGGTTAGATGTTTCCTTTTCACATCTTTATTTATACTGTAGTAGGGAAACTAGGAAAACCCAAAATATTTCCCTATTTCTGAAGAATTTTATAGATCCATGAATTGAATGTTGTTATTGTATAACGTGATAAGATCTCATATATTTGTTCCTTGCTTTAGAATTCAGAAGAAAAAGGATTAAAGCTTAGTATTTCAAACTATATAACATCATAATTGTGAGAAAGAACATATTGAATAGTGATCTTTCAAACTTGTGTTACAGGTTTGTTTAGTATTTCTACACCGAAAAATACGATCAAATAATTTCATGTTAAACTTCTTCGAATAGTTCGTGCAAGTGATAAATATAAATAAAAAATTAAGTCAACAATCAGGTTAAGCACGGTTCCAACAGGAAAATCAAATTTGAACAAATATTAAATGTCTCGATCTCGCAGAGTGAAATTTTTTTTTTATTCATGAACACAAAATTGCATAGAGGAAAGTGTGGACGTATGATTCAAACTCAAGATTTTTATAGGTGTTTTACATTCGATCTGTTTACATATTTTAGGACTGAATACAAATAGAAACTCATCTAACAACAAAAAAACGGTGTTATTGTGGCTAGGTATTTGTATATCCCAAAAGCAAAAAGACAAAAAAAATTTACAGATCTGAGAAAACTTGCAGTTACTGACATCTAGTTCAAAGCCACTAACAAGTAATAAAAAAAATCATGGATCTAAGACTAAATTCAATGTTGTTTTTTTTTGGTTTTTTTTTGTTTTTTAATTATTCTTTATAAATAGATTAGACCGTTGGTTTTCCCGTTTGAATGGTTTTACACTAGTAATATTAACCTTTAATGTTTTTTTTTTAATTGTTATTGGGTTGTCTTATTGGCACTCACACCATATCTTCGTATATCTAGCTAGTCTCTGATGTTATGTAAAAAACAAATATTATACAGTTTATCTATCCTTTAAATAAACGCTATAAGTATATTTTTGAATATCGTTTTCACCTTAGTTGATATTTGTTATATATAAAAAATTAAACTTTGTAAACTGAAAGATTTAACTTTGGATCTCTTGTGTTGTTTTAGTTGTGGATGTGGTTTGTATTTATCTGTTGATTTCAACTGAGTTTTAATTCATGTGCTTCCGTTTTTAGCTCACATGTCCCAAAGGGCCAACTGAGCTTTTCCCATCACTTGGCGTCAGTCGTCCGTCGTCCTGTGTCCGTCGTTGTTAATTTTTACAAAAATCTTTTCCTCTAAAACTATCAGGCTAAATTTTACCAATTTGGCCACAATCATCATTGGGGTATCTTGTTTTAAAAATGTATCCAGTGACCCGGTCGACCAGCCAAGATGGCTGTCATTGCTAAAAATAGAACATAGGGGCAAAATGCGATATTTGGCTTATAACTCAATAACCAAAGCATTTAGAGTAAATCTGACGAACTTAAATTGTTCATCAGGTCCACATTTATCTGCCCTGAAATTTTCAGATGAATCGGACAACCCGTTGTTTGGTTGCTGCCCCTGAATTGGTAATTTATGGATATTTTACAGTTTTTGTTTATTATTTTGAATATTATTATAGATAGAAATAAACTGTAAACAGCAATAATGTTCAGTAAAGTAAGATTTACAAATACGTCATCATAACCGAAATGGTCAATTGACCCCTTTGGGAGTTATTGCCCTTTAAAGTCAATTTTTAACCATTTTTCGTAAATCTTAGTAATCTTTTACCAAAACATTCTCCTCTGAAATAACTGGGCCAAATTAATCCAAACTTGGCCACAATCCTCAATGGGGTATGTTGTTTAAAAATGTGTCCAGTGACCCGGTCAACCAACCAAGATGACCGTCATGGCTAAAAATAGAACAATGGGGTAGAATGCAGTTTTTGGCTTACAACTAAAAGTCAAAGCATTTAGAGCAAATCTAACATGGATTAAAATTGTTCATCAGGTCAAGATCTATTTGCTCATATATTTTCAGATGAATCGGACAAACCGTTGGTGGGGTGCTGCCCCTGAATTGGTAATTTATGGAAATGTTACTGTTTTGCGTTATTATCTTGAATATTAATATATAGAGAGATAAACTGTAAACAGCAATAATGTTTAGCAAAGTAAGATTTACAAATAAGTCAATATGACCGAACTGGTCAGTTGACCCCTTTAGGAGTTATTGCCTTTTATAGTAAATGTTTAACCATTTTTTTGTAAATCTTAGTAATCTTTTACAAAAATCTTCTCCTCTGAAACTACTGAGCCAAATTAATCCAAACTTGGCAACAATCATTTTTAGGGTATTTAGTTTAACAAAATGTGTCCGGTTACCCGGCCATCCAACCAAGATGGCCGCCACGGCTAAAATTAGAACATATGGGTGAAATGCAGTTTTTGGCTTATAACTTAAAGACCAAAGCATTTAGAGCAAATCTGACGAGGGTGAAATGTTTATCAGGTCAAGACCTATCTGTCCTTAAATTTTCAGATGAATCGGACAACCCGTTGTTGGGTTGCTGCCCCTAAATTGGTAATTTTAAGGTATTTTTGCTGTTTTTGGTTATCTTGAATGCTATTATAGATAGAGATAGCCTGTAAACAGCAATAATGTTCAGAAAAGTACAATTTACACATAAGTCAACATGACTGAAATGGTCAATTGACCCCCTTATGAGTTATTGTCCTTTATAGTCAATTTTTAACAATTTCAATAAAATTTGTAAATTGTTACTTACATTTTTCACTGTAACTACTGGGCCAAGTTTATAGATAGAGATAATTGTAAGCAGCAAGAATGTTCAGTAAAGTAAGATGTACAAATACATCACAATCACTAAAACACAATTTTGTCATGAATCTATCTTTTGCAAAGTCACGACAGAAGAAGAGTAGGGCTCGCAAACACATTAAAACCCATTGCACTCGAGTTGTGCCTGTGGAAAGACAAGTGCTTGTAAGTTTGTGGTTGTCATTTGTACCTGTATATTATAATTTGTTTTCAATTAATGTTTTGTATATTTTTTTGTATAATTATTTTTGTTGTGCTGTTAAAACACTGTATAAGGTTATGGATAGGACAACATCTTTAACCTCGCCACATAGTTATAGAGTCCGTCCCAAGTCAGGAGTTAGAAAATCTGAAGTCTGTTGTAGCTGTATATTGATTTATTTTTCTTTATGTGTTTGATGACATTAGTCAGTGTCGTACGTTTTATTGTTTAATTTTGTTCACATTTGACATTTTGGTACCTGCTTCATCTGTTTATATGATGTATTTGGTTTGCACCTTGTTGAAGGCCGCGTGGTGGCTATGGTTTCTATGTACCAGGTCATTTGGTAATTGATGGATAGTTGTCAACTTGGTAATATTATCATATCTTATTTTTACATAAAAAAAAACCTTCATAAATTTAATTTTAACGCGAATGGGTTGACAATTCGATGTGTAGTACATCATTAAAGATTTAAAGCTATTGTTTACAGTAATTTACAAATTGTGTTCTATTATAGATTATGATATTTTGATATTAAGTCTTTATATATGGTGTATGGTGCAGGATTGTTGTGGTGCAGTGCTGTTTGATTTAAAACTTCGGACATGGTCAATTTTTTAGTCTGATGACTTATTAAGGCAACAGCAGTAAACTGCTGTTGAAAAGTCATAAACCGAATGAAGGTAAACAAATCCGGCTTACTAATAAAACTAAAAAAGGGGGAATACTAGTATATCAACGATCAGAGGACAACAACGGGACATCAGAAACACTGAATTGTAACCCAACAAACAAAATCGCCAACATACATAGAAACGGACTACTCGATGTTTGATTTGTTACCAGATGTTTTAGACAAAATGGTGGGTTGAACATTGATTTTTTGGCTAGCCAAACCACCTTCTTTTATTGCAATGTAAAACAATCGCTATAATGACAATACCAGATGACAGAAATAGAGTACATAACAAAAACTCAGGAGGACATGTTGTTTAAATAATTTGGGAAAACGATTCTATCTGAAAAAAAACTAACATTAATGTAATCATTTATAAAACTGTCAATTCTGTGCCGAATTTGTCAATTAAAAAGACGAAAAATATTTGATTTTTTTTTTGTATTTGTAGTGTATAATTATTTGTTCCCCGGCACAATGCTACATATAAACTGATCGAAAATTCAACATTTACGACACTATATAGACAAAAGGTCAATATTTTTTTTAAGTATTAACCATGTTTAAAGAAAGAAAACAATAATTGAACGTAATGAAAAATACCAAAAAATATTTGTTTTCAAAACTCAAATGAATGTTAAGTTAAGTTTTTCATTATTATGTAAATCAGCCATCCTTGAACGGAATTCAAACCGATGCCTGATTTGATTTTATTGATATATGTATGCATTGTAAGCGAGAGTCTTATTCCCACCGGTGTGAACAACATCATATGTCAAATTTAAACATTCAAGCTATACATTGAAAATGATTGAAATATGTGTAATATTTCAGCAAATTATTTTTTTCAACAAGAGGGGTGGGGGAAAAAGGGAGAGGGGGTTTGCACTTGAATGCGCGTATAAATTAGAGCTTTAGAGTAAGAGAAAATAAACTATATTTTATAGATCACAAGTCTGCTACCATCATTTATGCACACTTCTTAGAATTCCGTAATTTTGTCGTTTTTATACTTTTCCGTATGAACTGGCTCATATAATAGTATATTTTGCATGTAAACCACAGAAAAGCAACGGACATTTCCTTTAAAAAAACAGTTCATCACAAACGGTGTCGTATTTTTGTGACGTATATTTAATCTTGAAATTCATACCATTATATGAAAGTATGATTGTGAACCATTTTTATTTTGTTCATAAGATTGACGTTCCAATGTCGTATACCAGCATTTTCCTTGTATTGACAAACCAGTTTGATTTAGTTTGCTGTCTGTTTACTTTAAGTGTAGTGTCACATGTAATTAAATAAATGTGTACCCTACGCAACTAACATGATACCCTTTTTGAATGTTCGGACGCTTTAATAATTTGGTACCAGTTCATCGTACGTCCAAAGCTTGCAAAATATCAATAAATACCTTTTGATATACGGGCTTCCAGAGATATTTTCGAATAGAACTTCATGTTATACTTATTTTATGTCTAATGAGCAATTTATTAACGTGTATTATATCAGCAGACGACATCAAGATGATGTTTAAACTCAAAATACGCTGAAGACGAAATCCCGTCCAATTTCCTTTGAATTTCGCTTTAAAAAATTAGACTTACTTACGATTACAAATTATCATGAACTGTGATAAGTTTCACATGTGGAGCATGTTCCTGTTTCTCTTATTAAAATAAAACCGTCACGTGATTTTACTTTTTGAGTGAAAAATATCGTATCACACTCGATTCAGTGGTAGAATCTATATTTTACACACACCGATTTTCGAAAGGTGCATTTTGCTCTGTCTTTAGTTTTTGGTTGTGTTCTGTAGTAGTATTCTTAGAGTATGATCGTTTTGTTATGTTTTCACATAGCGTTCTTAGTTTGTTTTCGACTTTAAAAACATATTTGAATCTTCCGCCTTTGCTTTTTTCGACAAATAATGTCTCAGTTTGAATAATTCATTGAAGATCTAGATCTACTGCTAGCTTTTTTTATTATTTAGGATGCTGGATGACAACATGTACTAGAATTGTACTGATATGATGCCTGAACAGGTTTGCCTTGATTGTAATTTCAGCCTATCCAACCATTTGTTCGTTTTGTATACATTTAACCAACAACACTCTCGTCTTCTTATCCTTGATTATGGTATACCCGAGTGAGAATTATCATTAAATAAGTAAAGCAAATAAAGACAACAATAGTATACCGCTTTTCGAAATTCATAAATCGATTGAAAAGAAAACAAATCCGGGTTACAAATTAAAACTGAGGGAAACGCATCAAATATAAAAGGAGAATTACGACAAAACAGAAATACAATATTAAAATGTAGCACACACAGAAACGAACTATTATATAACAATGGCAATTTTCCTGATTTGGTACTGATTTGTTTTTTTATTTGCTAGAACGGCTACCTTTTCTTTTAAAGAGGTACGGGTAGCTTTTGCTTTTTTCGACTGACGTTTATAGTTTAACTTTTCATTATAAACGGCCGTTTGATGTTATGAATTGCGATTTGAAAATTAACATGTAAGAAATGTATTCCTTACTCCTCTTCTGACACGTTGTTAATTTGCCGATGTGGTATGTGGCATTTGCCATGACAAAAGTTCTGTCCCTATCTATTATACAGTAAGTATAATGATTTGCAGTTAAAATGTCAACGACCTTACTACAATGACATTATTTATAACAGAACAAGTCTATTGCATTTATGGTTCATATGTTCTCGTCCCGAATATGCATGAAAAATTTGTCAATGGAAGGTAAGCAACCTACAATTATTCCATCAATCGATGTTACGGGTTACTCAATCAACATATCACTCATGTAATAAATATAGCAAGATATATGTATATTTATATGAACAAGTCTTAATTGGAAATATACTGTGTGTGCCGTTTGTATTTGTTCCAAAGAGACAACTGTCCACTAATTACCATAGGTTTGAACAAACTATAGGTTTAAAACCGACATTCAACAATGACCTAAACCTGTATCGTATAATTAGATATAAAGTACCCTGAGATGTCAGTTTTGTAAAACATTACAATAGTTATCAAAGGTACCAGGAAAAACGAGGATACCTATGGCCTGTTTCACCTTAAACAAGAACAAACTTCAACTATATCATACAGCTATCACTGACACCTACTGAACATTAGCCGCCAGAGTAGCATTAGATATTTACTAAATGGGCCAACTATAATTTAGAAACAGTTTCAATATATGTTTATTGTAAAAAGCATTACAAACATATATCTTTATATATCTTTTTAAGCGATTAATCCTTTTTTTTAACATGTTTAAAACATACATTAATTACAGATTCTCAGAATAAGTGTCAACTGAAACCGATTTGAAATAAGTATAAATTGTTTACAGATCTCAAATATCATATATGTGTTTCAATCTTAAAATAAACATAGTTATCAGTATTCTAACAGAAAAATTATTTTCATCAAAGTCTTTCAGTGTAAGTTGCGCACAACCAAAAGACGAATGTCAGTTATGAATTCTAACCTTCAAAAAGAATAGATTTGAAGGCCGCGGGAACATTTCTTACGCATACATGTATTTGAAATTTCACCAACATATGAATCAGAATGATAATTAATTCATTGCATGAAATTGAACAGAAAAATAAGATTTTAAGCTAAGCAAAGTTCTAACCAGTGTTAATAATAAAATGTACTAGGACGCGTAAATGTAGTAATATTATATAGTTCATGTTGTAATTGGTGCCATATTCATTTTTGCTTGAATTCTGTAACAAAGCCATAGTATTGCACTCCGTGGAAAGTACCTTTTTCTGACCATTTTTTCTCTCCTTGGTGAAAACGACAGGTAAATGGAACATCTATCTTTCCTTTTGAAATGGTGGATTCCAATGTTATCCTATGTAAACAATCAACAATAAAAGGAATAAGTCAGATGCAGTTATTATTAATGAAAAATATATACATACCAATAGGATACTTTTTTAAATTTACTTCAATCATAGAAGATTAATAGAGTCAAACAAGAATTGAAGAAAACGTCACATACTTTTTTATTTTTTCAAATATTCAGTTCAAAGGTTAAACCTGTCAAACAATATATTTGTATTTTAAAGTTTTACGTAAATATCCTACTCCTAGTGTAGACATGAGATTACTGACAAAGTTATTTCTTAAGAATTATATTTCCAAGGGAATTGCTCCTTGTTGAGATACTTGCTCATATAAATATTTTGAAATCAAAGAAGAAAGGCAGATTGGAAATATCTCAGGGGTATAGCTTCAGTGAACACATGTAATATAAGAATGGTAACAACTAAGGCTGTATTACTGATAGGAAACTGTTATTATGTTTGATCATTTAATTTTATTCAATAAATATCACTAGTTGTGGCTGTTTGGAAATCGAAGCCAAAAACTATGCTAGTGAATTGTTAACATGTCATTGTCTTAATTTTTGTCCTGATTCGGGGTATGATATGTTTGATGTTATGGTTGCATTTTATTATTGTTTTATGTGATTTAGGTCGTCTTCAAATGCATACACACGTTTTATGGAAGATATGAAATATTTTTATAACATAAAATTTGAGATTATCCCTAGTTGTTGGTTTGGTTCGTGTTGCTTATTCTTTAGTTTTTTATGTTGTTTCATGTGTTCTATTGCTTGTCTGTTTGTATTCATACATTTAGCCAGATGTTGTCAGTTTATTTTCGATTTATTAGTCTGACTGTTCCTCTAGAAGCTTTCGTTGCATCATTTGTTGATTAGACATCAAACTTCACGGATGGATAAATACATTTTTAAATTTTACTTACTCAGATTCAGGTGGTATTTCTGATGGGTAATGAACAGACCATTTTTCAGCTTTTTCAGTTTTCTTTCCTTTTGTTGTTCCAATGTTCAAATGTTTTTCGATCCCTAACTTAACAGATGAAGTGAATATCCCAGGAATTGAAGCTTCATATGAATACTCGGCTGCAAACGACAATCGAACATGAAGAACAAAGATGATTCAAAATATCAGATTAATAGTACAAAGAATTTCATATACGAAAAATGAAATTACAATAGCGATCAAATATTTTGTCTGCATTCGATCACGATTATGATTGCTTAATTGGAAACAAATACTGTGGTATTGATCAGATGATGTTATTTGACGACAAATGAAATCTTAATTATAAATATCTGGATTTTGAGAATAGAATAAGCTAAATACGTCTATTTATGAATGTTTTAGCGGTAATTGGGTCCTCATCTGGACCTTTTTAACTTTTCTGATTAGAGCGTGAAAGATGCATTTTGAAAAGACAACACGTGCGTCTGATGTACAACATTGAAACGTGGTTTCTTTGATAAATAAAAAAACATCACAACTCAACGCAGAGGACACTACATAATCAAGGACAATCCAAAGGATGGAGACATGACTGACAATCACATATATCCAAATAGATAATTGCAGTTTCAACCAATATTGATGTCAGGTGTCGAGGATGTTTACACACAAACCTAAAAAGATTACATTGGTTACGTAAATCCTATATACAAAGGACCAATCAGAAAATCTAATTTGTACCTGATCGTCTAAAATTAAAGATACTGCGCAGATAAGGAAAACACATATACTAGTCTAAAAATTTACGCAACGGTACTTATGTATATTATATATGTTTTGTCTCCCTACATATCTTAAAGTACGTTGCCTAGTACCCTTATAATTATACATCTAAAGCTAGTCAGACAAGTTTTTGTTGTGTGTACCAAGTCAGGAAATTGACAGTTGTTCACTTGTCATTACGGTGGTTTAAATAGTTTGGCGTTTGAATTGACAGATCTTATCAACTTCACATTTTTTTAATTCACCTTACAGTTTTGTTTCTTTTGTTTAATAAGTCCCGTCATTGTTATGTGATCACTTTTTTAATATTAATAATCGAGCCGGATTGCTTTTGCCGCATTAAGTACTCCAGAAAATGTTGATGATCAAGACATTATTTACAAACCCAAAACAAAAATATTTAGTTATATCAACAGTGTTTATGTAACCTAACCACTTTTTATTTATCTTATTTGACAATATATCACATACATGTCATTTTAGTTCCTTCATCCCAAGTAAACTCGTATGAGTCTTCAGTAGTTACAGTCTTTTCTTTTGTGACAGATAAATTTTGTGTGATTTTCGAGTTGTTCTTCTGTGTCCATGAAAATACTGTAATCGGGGTTTTGTCCTTACTTACTCTGTCAAGATGAAAGTCCATGCCATCCACGATTAATGGATAAGATGGCTTCTTCAAATGTATAATGATAAATATATTCATTACATTATCCTTAGGCTAATGTATAACAATACACACATTCAATTTATTGATATATGACGATAAATGAAGGCAACAATAGGATATACCGCTGTTCAAAAGTCATATATCGATTTTCTGAGGGAAAAAAAACAGCACAACAGAAACCCTGATATGAAACATAATCATACGCCAACATACATATAAACGAACTATTTATTAAAAACTGCCATATTTCTGACTTGGTAGGGAGCGTTGTAAGAAGAAATGGTGGGTTTTATTTGGTGTGATGGATAGCAAAATCTACTGATTATATGGTAATGTTAAAACATTTACAAAAAATCATCGCGAAAGAAGTAGAATTCTACATTTTAAAATAAGGAAAGATATTAACACTTCAAAATCCAACATACATCTGAACATCAACATAATATATAAAAAAGTGGATATTTTTGTATTTTACATGATATTGATTGTTACATTTAAAAAATACAACAGAACAGTCTTAAAAGATCTGCCATAAACATCAATTCCTTCGGCTCTGTGATGTTTCATTCAAAAGAAAAAGGACAGGATTGTCGCTTCGAAATTGTAAAAAAAGGCGAAAGTTATCACCGTTATGAAGCATATGAGTCGTCATTTATGCAAAAGATATTCCATAACGGTAACCCCATATCGTGTGATGAAGTCTGAGAAATTTCCGGTGGGTTGATCTGAAATTTGTATGATGTAAAATTGAAACTGATATATTCACTAGATAAGACATATTCAAATAGAATATTTGGTACAAAAAGATAACATATAATCATTTATGCAATTTCATCAAAATACTAAGACGAATGTGTTAGATCTTCAAAGAACACATATCAGTTGTATTTTATGAAACGGATATTGCAATACAGAGAAAAAAAATCTCGATGGAGTCCGTAAATTTTCGAAGAAATAATTTCAACTAAACCACTTGGATATTTTGGTTTTATAGCTTACTTATAAGCAATTATATTCCATCAAGAAAATCATGATAGGAAATACAATCTCTGAAATAACGTTTTCACAAGGAGATATGAAATGTTGCTACGTAAAAATTCATAGTGCACAATTGGGAAGCTGAAATTATCTGTTTTGAAAAAAAAATAGATACAGTATAAATGTTTTTTTTTTTTTTTATTAAAGGAATGACTGTAATATTTTTTTCTGTCTATGAAGAAATAACATACAAAATGTGGTGCATACTGAATAACGCGCGTAGCGTGTTATTTAACAGTGTGCACCACATTTTTTTTTTATGTTATTTCGAAAAGACTGACAAAATATTACAGTTATTTTTTATAATTTAATTCTAAATCCCATTTTAAACCGGCGTAAATCATGAAAAAACGTTGATGGCGCCATGTTCACATGACAAAATTTTTCTATGATATGATAAACAATACGACATCACATCACATCTTCCTATATCTATAAACGACGTCAGCCAATCAGAAGACGCGTTTCATCCTTAATTAAATTATATTAGAATGAATACAAATTGGTTTATTACTATCAAAACTTATTCATTTATTCTTATGGGTATAGTTAGTTTCTGGTTATTGTATACTTACAATTTGTAGAGGTCTAAGAGAAGACGTTGTATCATTTCTAAATGCTCCATCTGATGCTTTCATTAGGTGGTCTCCGGTAGAAAAAGTGACTGCTGTCCCATGAAATTGACGGCCTCGAATACAACCCACCTATTGAAAGAGACTATAGCTTCTATATTTATGAGGGTAAACGTTTCTTAGATACATGTTCCACACTATCGTAAACACTTTAAACAAAGCATTTTTAATACCTTAACTGGAGTTTAAAAATCTTATCTGGATCTATTAAGATTTCAAACTTTCACTCCCTTAGCTTATTAGTGTATACTTTTGTTTTGTGATACTTGGCACTCATACAGAGTTGTCTAAAAAAGTGTATTGAAGTTTGAAAACTTTAATATGTGATCATTTGTTTTGGGTTTCACGGATTTGGTTTGAAAACGGTAGGAGTTAGTCGAATGGGTTCCCATTTTTCAAAGAATAACCGTGAACCAGCCCTACCTGAAACAGTTACAATGTTGACGGAACTACTTATGTGTGTGACACGCGCATTGATATATTTGTAGATAAGTTTTATCCCCAAATGTGATAACTATTTTTATAAACGTTTAGATAAACATGTTGTGAAATGTGAATAAGCGCATCTAAAAATTTAGAAATAAATACTAGAAGACAACTTACGCCCCACTGTGTACCCTAATGTAGGATATTTGGTCGTTCATTTTATACCATCTCAAGTCTTTAATGTCTTCCGTGAAAGTTAATGAACGGCTATTAAAATCGCCAGCGTAAACAGTTATCTTTGGTTCTTGGGTACAATCCTGCAATGAAACATAACATGTTGATAGTATTGCCATCTAAGTTATATGGTTGTATATTCCAATACACTACCATCCAAATGTATTCAGAATAATATTTATCTCTGAATTATTACTAGAGCACTAGCATTAGTTGACATGGAAGTGAAGGTGTGCATACTTTTTTTTAAAGAAAACGTAAGTTGACAGGTAGGAATTGATTGAGGGTGTTAGAGTTAACTACATGTTGATTAGCGTCCTGTTCAGAAATATTGCTGCCGATCTTGTATAACAGTATTGTATTTTTAGGCAAACTTTCATTTTATCATTTATAGAATATTTGTAGGGAGAATATACGTACGAAATCCAACGGTTTTAGAGATGACAGCGAATCGTTAAATTCATGAACCTTGGTATCTTTATCTGTTGGAGTACCTCTCACAAGATTGGTTCTGTCTCCTTCCATTACTACACAGATGTTTCCTTTATAATTATGGTGTTGATATAATACCCATCTAAAATTCGTTATAGTTAAAATACACATCACAATAATTATTTGATTTAATAATATATAATTTAGTACCACGGAAAATAAGCTTGGTGTGAAATATAAACAATTATAGTAAACCCCGATATAGATGTCGATATTATCTTTGTTATTGTTTTATATCATATACTTATAAAACAGTTGAAATTTTCGTTCAATTGACATTTTTTAGAGTATCATAATGTTACTTGGAATACTTGTGTTGAGCATACTTAATTTTTGAAATTTAACTAATGTTCATTCACTAGTATACATGTAGCTTATGTACATATCTTTATTAAACAATGAATGAAACTTACACGCCACCTTCTACTATGACACTTGACGCGCAGTCAAAGAATCCAGCATTTACCATATTTGGATGAGCCTGTGTGAATGTTTTGGATCTCCCCTTGAAATTAACTCCTTCGTACAAAATTATCTGAAACAGAAAATTAATATTACTGTTTATTTCCTTTTATTTCATCTTCAAAAATTATTTCAGAAATTTGAATACAAATATTGAATCTGAAATTAAAAATCAAAATATAGTCTCGTCCAGACTAATTTGACATTTAACAGAGCATCACGACGGGAGCCAAATGTGGAGCAGGATCTGCTTTCCCTTCAGGAGCACCTGAGATTACCGTTTTTTGTTTGGATTCGTTTTGCTCAGTCTTTAGTTTTTTTATGTTGTTTCTTGTGTACACTTATGTGTCTGTTTGGTTTTTTTTTAATTTTTAGCCATGGCGTTGTCATTTTGTTTTCGTTTTATGAGTTTGACTGTTCCTCTGGTATCTCTCAACCTCTTTTAAAGAGAAAACTGTAAATTGTAGATGGTAAAGTATACACGAAGCTGAACTGAACACTCTAAAATTAATTTGAATCGCGCTCTAGCAGGAGTATGATAATAATGGGAGTGCAGTCGGCATAAACAAAAGGCTGTTCAAAGGGTTTGAAACTTTTATAGAATTATAGTATTTAGAATGATAATTCTTTGTTTGATTTATATTTTGAAATCAATCACGAAGTGATAATTGAAAATAACTTCAGCAATAACCATATCCTTTTGTGGCTGGTTAAGACAATTTCGTGTTCCCCCTTTATATTTTATAGGTTGAAAACACTAATTGAAAATGCGGAATCGGAAAGAATTTTTTTTTAAGTCTTTGCGTTTTAAACTTCGCGATTTCGCGTTTTTGCTATGAAAATGCGAAATAATCTTATACGGCAACCATCATATCTGATTCCTAAACCGAGTTATACTACAATTATTATAAAAAGACATTTAAGATGAATGCGCATAAATGATTGACTTGAAAATATTTATTAAGTGCCATACACAAAGGTGATATGTCATAAAAGAACGCACATTAACGTTTGCGTGTTCGTGGTCCGAAATGGGTATATAGGGTGCAATTTCTATATGTTATTTATAAAAATCATCAATATAAAAATATAAAAATGTCGGGGGACAGTTAGTGGTGATCAAAAGCCGTAAGCTTTGAAAGAAAGAAAAGACCCGTAAGAAATAAAGAGGAAACATAGAAAGAAAGAAGGAAAGAATAATCATAATTCTTATGATAATGACTATAATGTTTTGTTATGTTTAGGTTTCAATATTTAAGAACTTACTTTTGGTTCCTTTTTCGTTTCATCTGCCATGTTTTGTGTTGGGTTTTTTTCTGAAAGAGAGAGATATTAACTGTATAAAAACGTGAAGTTTATATCTATGTAGTTCTTGAAATAAACAAATTAAGGCTGAAATGCAAATTTAACAATAAAAATAGTGTACTGTATGTCTTTACCTTCAATGCTGCCAATACAGTCTATATTACAATGCTGAATGAACTGCTATATTTCATTTCTTGGACCTTTAAATATATACTGCACTAGAGAAACTGAGATAAACCCAGAATACTTCCCTGTATCTGATAATCTGTAAATCATCAATTGAAATAGAGTCAAAATGTTTGTTCCTGTCTTAATAAAATAACTAAAGAAATATAACACAATGATTATGATATCTTGCACGATGATTTTCAAGAAATTGCTCAATGCAGATATGTCACATTTCTTTTTTGTCTCTTGTTTCAAAACTGAAAATAACGATCAACTTACATTTATGTCAAATTTCTCGGAACACAGTTAGCAACGTACCTAAGATGTGAAAACCACAAGAAATGTCTATTTCATATTTCAGATTAAATGATACCTTATATAGATATAGGAAGATGTGGTATGAGTGCCAATGAGACAACTCTGCATCCAAATAACAATTTAAAAAGTAAACCATTACAGGTTAAAGTACGGCCTTCAACACGGAGCCTTGGCTCACACCGAACAACAAGCTATAAAGGGCACCAAAATTACTAGTGTAAAACAATTCAAACGGGAAAACCAACGGTCTAATCTATATAAACAAAACGAGAAACACGTATATATTACATAAATAAACGACAACTACTGTACATCAGATTCCTGACTTAGGACAAGTGCAAACATTTGCAGCGGGATTAAACGATTTAATGGATCCAAACCTTCTCCCCTTTTCTGAAACAATAGCATAACATCACAACATAGAAAAACACACGATAAAATGTCAATTGGCAGATTTAACTCAATCAAAAAACGTATGATTACACAATGAACGAATATATTTGATCTGCGATATCTGAATACAAATGCACAGTTAATTAAATATTAGAGACAATCATTCATGACCAAAAAGCTAACAAACAAATTCAAACAAAGCCATGGCAGGACATCACTGAGAAATATTTAACCCTTCGAAAATATTGATCAATATTCACTTTAGAAAAAAAAACGGTTTTAAAAAACTAATTATAATCTTGAAGTTTATACAAATGTAGTAAGAATAAGTGAAAAATTGAAGATATTACAAATAATCAAAGCTGGTGTACAGACAAGATCCATATAAATAAAAAATAACAAAAAAGCATTATAATCAGTATCAACAGGTCGAATTAACAAGAAAATACGATTTTAAAGTACTCCCAGTTACTGACAGCTAGTTAAGAGCCAAAACCAATTAATAATAAAAAATCATGCATCAGAGACGAAAATCAACTAAAACACATCCCAGGGATTTAGTATTTTAACGTCATTAATAGTCAAAGAAAACAAGACTTGTACAATGCCAAAAATAAATGTTATTATGCATTGACTACAGATGTCGCGTCCCTTGATTTTCGTTGTCACGAATATAGTCCCTAGTGTTGACAGTGGGTTACTTGCCATTAATTTTTATACCACTTCCAAATGTATTTCTCCATGTTTAATGCCACAAATTGCAAGTAAGGGGGGGGGGGGGGGGGGATTACACTGTGAAAAAATTGGATCCATAATTTCAAAGGAAAGTAGTGATTTGGTCCAGCTGAAAAATGTTGAAAATTAGCACTCAGGAAGCTATCAAGATTTCTAGATGCCCTAAACATAAAATTGTCCATATTTTGAGTTAGAGCCGATGACGTTTTCTATAATTTTGATATAATTTGAGAAAGCGCAGGTGGGATTTATTTATTTTTTTATTTATGTTCTAAAAGAAATACAATATGAAATAATTGTGGTCTCGGACCTATTGGTCAAAGAGTTTAATTTTTAAACGACTGATTATGAACACGGCCACACAAGCAGTATGAATAACACACATTACGTATGGATTTCTGTTTTAATAGTCTCTTGTTAAAGAGATGATTTAACCAATCGCATTTCTAGCATCTTGTTTTGAAAACCAGTACTTTGGTAATGGCATGGAAAAACATATTGTTTAATAAAACTTTGCTATATTAAGACTTTGGAAATTGTTTGAAATTAAGAAATGTACCTCTGTAATGTATCATGTACATAGCTCTGATTACACTGTTATTTAATCACTTCGTCTGATATTATATATACTTTGTCAGAAAGATTACTAAACAATGTATCCATAATTTAATAAATATTTTGAATAACAAAGTACAAGCGGCTTTATGTATTATCGTATAATTGATTATCTTTTTTGGCCAAAATTTGAACGTCAGACAAATTTAAAAAAATTGAAAATGGAAATGGGGAATGTGTCAAAGAGACAACAACCCAAATAAAGAGCAGAAAACAACCAAAGGCCATCAATGGCGCGCCTCAGCTGGCCCCTTAATAAAAATGCGTACTAACTCAGTGATAATAGACGTCAAACTAAACTCCGAAATATATAAATGAACTAAAATAAAAATCATACAAGACAAAGAAAAGCCAGAGGCTTCTAACTTGGAACAGGCGCAATATCGCCAATCTATCAGGCTATTGTTAAAATATCCGAAATTTTCATTCAATGTTTTTTTTCATTGTTTCATACTTCTTTTTATTATTCTATTGGTGATGTTAAGACGTACATATCTTATTTAATTATTGTATATAGGATATATTTCCATACTGACTTTACGTCTTTGAATGAATGATAACAGACTATTATAGTGATGAAGTGTGTATGTTGCCCTGTAAATATCATTTTATTTAATGTTGTTTTTCACTGATCTTTATCACCTTTTTATCAAAATCTAAGGAAGGCCAAATGGAAAAAAAACGCTAGATAAAGGGAATATACCTGTTGCAATGATTTAAATCATATACATTTCTTGTGTTCATAGTGATAAAGTACACACGCAAAATACTCTACAATGCATTGATTATACATTTGTTTTAACGATTATGACATGGTAATTCAAGGAACACAAACAAATACAGATGATAAAAGTGATTCGTTTTCCACATGTTCCAGATTTACCAGTTTACCATGAAGTACCATGCGTAATTTGCCGTTTCAGAATCTAAAGATTCATGGGTAATTTCATTGTTCGTACCCCAAAATAAAAATAACGTCACGTCATTGGTTAAATTTCCATTGTTTATGACTTTTTTAACCAATCAGGACGTTTTGGTGTGCGCTTCTGTAAATATTACCCAGAATGCATTAGATTCTGAAACGGCGAATTGTATCGATAGGCGCTTTATTAAATTATATTCAAATACAAAAATATAAACGTTTTTGAATTAAAAAGAAAGACGAAAAGTTTAACAATAAACAATAGCAGTGAGAATAGTCAAAACTAACCAAACCAAACAAGGGAACAAACTACGTTTCTGTGGACGAGTAAACCGTTCTAGCTCGACAGGAAAAATCGGTGTTCTTCTAAGACATAAGTAGTCCGGAAAGTTTAATTAAGTCGGAAACTTTTTTATAAAAAGAAACAAAGACTGTGTGATTGATGAACTCCCGGTTTTTGAGTTCAATTGATTTCTATAACTTGTCAATATTTCAATTATCTATAGAATATTTGTATAAATGACACAGTATCGTAGGGTATTCATATTTCAGATGGTTGATATGGCTCCCGGAAAGTTAAAGTTCCTGTTATTCTTTTCTGTAGTAAATCGAGTAAGGAAGAAGAAAATGTTCTTAGTTTAACTTTCTGAGATGTATGTCAATGATTTAAGCGTACCGATTACGTCCGACTAAACGCATGTCTCCCAGTTCATATTATGTTTGAGTACTTTAAGGGTTTAGAAATAAATTATTTAAATTCCGTTTTGAATAAGATCGTTTTATCTATCCGTCATTTCGAAAGGGAATAGGCTTTTCTCATTGGTGAAGGCCGTACGGTGACATATAGTTGTTAATGTCTGTGTCATTTTTGTCTCTTGTGGACAGTTGTCTCATAGGCAATCATACCACATCTTCTTTTTAATATCTTATAAAATATTGCAGTACTTAAAGGCAAATGGAATTAAAGAAGTTGTCAAATGAGTCTAGTAATAAGCATTAACATGCAAGTTATGTAAAATCATTTTAACGTGCCATTTTATTGATAAAACATTCAAACATGTAAATGATTGTAGCAGACATGTGTTTATTCATATATGTACATATGAAAAGAGTTCTTGTCAAAATTATAAATTACAGAAAAATATCCTATTGAACGTGCTGCAGGGAATTTAAAACTTATGCAAATTGGGAAAGAATCAATGATTTAAGGGAATATCTATAAAAAAAAAATATTTAAAGAACTTATATCTCTATAAGTACATAGAAAAAGGAGGTGTGGTATAAATTCCAACCAAACATACAACTATTCACAAGAAGTCTAAATGAACTTGAATAAAGCACCATATATCAAATTCAATACAAAACAAAATTACATAAAGAATATGTCACTAGATTTTTATAGAAATTTTGTGTAATTGCTGCCTTATAAAAAAAAGGAATGCACCGACACGAAGAGGAGCACATACGATTCCCATTGGAACTTTGATTGTCTAAGAGAGTGTCGAACAAATACAATAGGTATATTCCCTGACCACTTGATTATAAACATCTCAATGATTTTAATTTAAGCAAAATGACCATCTACACATTCACAAGTCCGTGGTCATCTCTCACTGTTAATGACGTCTCTACTATACTTAGTACCTTGGATATTGGATGTGTGCTGGATGATACTTTGGTGTTAGATACATGATTGTTGTATTAGTTATTGGCTGTCAGTATATAGATGTGAGTACTCCTAAGATGTGCTTTGTGTCTGTTTTATTGTGAGAGTAAATGTCCTGCCACTTCCGATCTTGGTTTTTTGTTAGCTGTATGCTTGCTTTGTATCCATCTGATGAGTTGATAAAAAAGAGAAGATGTGGTATGATTGTCAATGCGACTTTTTCAACTGATTGTTATAGTAGTATTCTTATGTTGTACTGTTACAGGTAAGGGGGAGAGTTTGACCCCAGGAAATGTATTTGACCCCTACACAATCTGTATATATCTGACCCAAGGCAGGAGCGTGTAATTAAGTGCTCGTGGTTTTTCTGCTGTATATCATACATTGTTTACTTAGATTCTTTTCTATTATTTATTTTATAGATATAGGAAGATGTGGTTTGAGTGACAGTTAGACAACTCTCCATCCAAATAACAATTTTATCAAAGTAAACCATTATAGGTCATTGTACGGCCTTCAACACGGAGCATTGGCTCACACCGAACAACAAGCTATAAAGGGCCCCAAAATTACATAAATCAGGCCGTTAGTTTTCCTCATTTCAATTGTCTTAACATTTTTTATATCGGTTAAGAATTAGCTTCTCTTATCAGATAACAAGGGGTCACATGACATTTTTTATTCCCCAGTAATAATTTCTATCGGTCATTTACAGAAAAATACGGACCAGAAAACAAGTCGTTCACGGCCAATTACATGTTACTGACTGGTTGGGTGTGGTTTCTCTGTTTGGAGAGCTGTCCCTATAATAAAACAGGCTCCTGTTTTCAATTTCTTATTGAAGTTGTTGAATTGTTTACCATGTTTTCGTTAATAACAAAATCATAGAAAACTTTATTTTGTATTCATATACTGGCAAAATGCACTCAAATGAATGGCAGTGACTTATAGTTATCACTACGACTGGTTTTCACTCTTTCCTAAATAACTCGTACAATAACTCAAGTTTGCTTTGAACAGTTTTAATTTTTTTTAAACATGGTCTCTCAATGAAATAAATATCATAGTTATTGAAGAACTGGTAATTATCGTAATATATGAATGGACTGCCTGTATGGCAGTACTTAGTATTGACTGCACAGCGAAATTATCGTGCTCTATTTGATCGACTTCGGCTCAACTATTGGCGCTATCTTATTCAATACCACTGTCCTAGGACAGTTAGTCTTTGTTGGATAGCTGTCAAATAGGGCAATCATATCACACATATCTTTGTTATTTTTCATATGCACACACGCAATGAAAGCGTTATCACACCTACTGCACGGCAGCTACATGTAAAGAGAGATAATCCAAACTTAAATCAAGATTAGAAATGCTCATTTAAAAAGAAGTTTTTTGAAAGTAGATCTTTCATAAATGAATAATTTATACAACTATTTCCCAAATCGTGAAAATCTAAAATATGAAAACAATTTCAATTATTAAACCCAATATTCGTTTGTATTCCTAGTAGTTAGTTTTCGTGTTTTCTTTACTTATTTGGAAAACATGCATAACGGATAAACAGATCTTATATATGATCATATATCTACAAAATTACTTTTTTACAGGTTAGATTTGTAGAACGATTTCAGACTGCTTTTGAATAACAAATTTCAGTAGTCTAGATTTCATTAAAAATATACACTTAATTGTTTCCTTTGATAAGAAGTCACTGAGTTTAAAATAAAGTAATGATAATGTATATTTCTTTACAATAAATCGACCGACTAAAGCACTATAGTTATCATATTTTTTCGCAGTGAATTAAGGGTAAAATTAAACCTATACACTAAAAACTTTTCTAGTCTTAGAAACAGGACAAAAATTAAGTTTAACATATTCTATCGGCACTTGGTAATCTGTAAAGTATTGTGGTTTGTCGAATTGTGTCGTTCGGTTTCTCTTCTTCTTAAACCCGACTGTTTGTCATGTTGTATACAAGGAACGTTTTGAGCGGTTATTTGAGATACGACAAGAAAATTTTGGTATAAATTTTGTAATATTTGGTTAAAGTAAGAGAACGGAAACCAATTTTAGGGGGCGTACATGACAGACGTAAGAGACGTACGGGAAGGACGAACACGGATAACACTCAATGCCCCGTCCGCTACGGTGGGGGCATAATTAAACAAGTGCAAATTATAGCTGTTGACTATGAATTTAACATAGACAATCTGCTTCGAACAAACTGCCTAAAATTACGAATCAGCTTACAGTTCAGTTCAGTAACTCTCATTTGTTCATGTCCGTCAAATTTGATTTTTGTAAATTTGCTTAGTTATGTCGATAATTACTCTTCTAATAACATCTAAAAGAGATATTCAATAAATACACCAAATCATCAACAATAACGAACACTTACAAAGCAGGCAGATCTGCCATCTGATATCAGTGTCACTTCCTATACATATATGACCATCATTTAACGGTATGTGGTTTACGTAAGGCCGTTGTTTTTCTCAATGGAATTGTTTCATATGTTTCATATGCAGGCATTTTATAGTCAACTTTACATTATTTTTCATTGTTGAAGGCCGTACGGTTTCTTGTAATTGTCTGCATCTATTTCTTGTAAACTCTGTTGGGTAGATATCTCTTTGGCTATCAAAAGGCTGTTCACCTGAGCGGACATGATATTAACAGAATTCAGAGTCAACATTAAAGAACAATGTCAAGATCATATCATGAACTAATCAGCTTAAAGTGTTGGAACTGCTTTCAACAATAATAATATCCACATAATATTAAACTATTTTAATATAAACAATTAAATTCCTGTCTGGTCCCGTATCCACTTTCGGAACTGAGAAACTCTCGTGTATACGGTAGGTTTACCGGAGCAGGATCCGCTTCCCCATGACGTCGCTCCAGCCAGTTTAGACTGGCAAATCATAGGACCTCCACTGTCTCCCTGGAATATACATGTAGCTATATTAAAACAACAACCATAAAACTTTCCATACAAGAGCAAATCCTAAGATTATGCAATAAATTGTGATAAAATTTTCTTAACAATTCAATCAAGCTTTTTTTGGTTCTCCCCAGCAGGAACAGTCAGACACAGACATGTAAAGGCACGTGATGTATCAATACGCAGAAACTTTACGAGTTTCAAGACTAAAGCAAATAGTACAGAGTGTGTACCAAGTAATACATTTTATAGTTATTCACCTATCGCATCATCAAGGTTGGTATGATATCATTTTCTCAAAAACTAAACTTTGATTTTTTCAAAAAAAACCATCTTAAAAGGTTAGTCAATTACTATACCAAATTCTCAACAATAACGAACACTTACAAAGCAGGCAGATCTGCCATCTGCTATATCAGTGTCACTTCCTATACATATATGACCATCATTTATAGAACCAGTCCAGATGTTTGAGCAATCGGAATTAGACAAAACAGTCATGCTAACGTCTTGGAGAGTTTCTGGTATACTCCCGCTTCCTATAACGGAAACAAAATGTTTACAAAAAAAAAAATCTGCTAAACTTTACAGACTTTACTACTGATTCCCACTATACTTTGTCCGTGACGGGTGCTTTCCCAGCAGTTTATGTTAAACGTTCTAACTAGTAGATTTATGAAGCTAGTAACAGTTTTTTTAGTGTTACAAAATGTGCAGAAGAAGACTGTACTATGATAAGCTGCCTTCCTTTATACATTCCGTTATTATAAGCAGATATAATTAACCTTGACTGCTTCGTCTTTTGGAATAAGTAAGACAGATAACTGTCAATAGTCTATCTTTATAAATAACCCTGTCTTTTTATAGGTCTAGGATACAATAACTAATTCAAGTGGTGGATACTCCTTTCAATATATTTGTTTGAAATTCAAGATATATTTGTTGAACTCGATTGGTTGATTCTATAATTGTGCATCTAACCTAGCCGACTTTTTGCACTCATATTTAACAGAAATGATACAACGAAAAATCATGTTGAAAAATGCTTATGCGTTTATTTTTTCTACATAGGCTAGAGGTATAGAGGGAGGGTTGAGATCTCACAAACATGCATGTTTAACACCGCCGCATTTTTGCGCCTGTCCCAAGTCAGGAGCATCTGACCTTGGTTAGTTGTGTATTATTTTAATTTTAGTTTCTTGTGTACAATTTGGAAATAAATATGGCGTTCATTATTTCTGAACTAGTATATATTTGTTTAGGGGCCAGCTGAAGGACGCCTCCGGGTGTGGGAATTTCTCGCTACATTGAAGACCTGTTTGTGACCTTCTGCTGTTGTTTTTTCTATGGTCGGGTTGTTGTCTCTTTGACACATTTCCCATTTCCATTCTCAATTTTATTAATTTTATTAGTGACTACCTTCCGTTTTATTGGGTTTTAACAACCCATTGTTCACATGTGACCTTAAAATGTAGTATAAAGCAGGAAATCTTCAGATCTTTTTCATAATTATGTCGATTTTATGAAATTAACGCACGTTTGACAAATTTAAACATTTATGATTTACAACAAACCTGATAACTCCGATTTGCGTAACCTTTTCATACATGAGTACTAGTAGTATATATACATGCATGATGCATCATACCATATGAAACAGTCAATTTTTGAATATCAGTTGAAACCAGAGATTAGACCGTTGGTTTTCCTGTTTGAATGGTTTTACACTAGTAATTTGGGGGTCCTTTATAGCTTGTTGTTCGGTGTGAGCCAAGGCTCCGTGTTGAAGGCTGTACATTGATCTATAATGGTTAACTTATTTTTAAATTGTTATTTGGATGGAGAGTTGTTTCATTGGCACTCACATCACATTTTCCTATATTTCTTATTCTCATTTCGACGACTATGGGAGGTATATTCTTATGTCATTTACTGTTTAATGAGTATTATGATAAAAAAAAATATGATCTCTTCACAAGTTTCTGTGGTATTTATTTTGGACTGGTTGGTCATTGAAATCTCTAAAAGCCATCGGCCAGTTGATCCGTTTGCTTGATAAACAATTCAATTTCCGTCTTTAAAACATGAACTACATAAATGTATGTTTGAGGCGTTAGAGAGAAAGAGAGACGCACCTGTTTGTCCCCATCCAGATATAACACATTCCACACCCGCAAAATCACCATCTTCGTCCGCCATGTCAATCTTTTCGACATTTTCGTTAAATTCTAATGGTGATTCCAACTCCATTACAGCAATATCATTCGGATAACCACTTGCTGGGCCATCATAATCAGGATGCTATTGTAAACATGTCATGTTGATACATGTATTTAAAAAAGATAATACAAATTTATTGTTCAATACACACGATTTTTAAAGGAAAACCTGTATTTCAAATCGCAATGTAAAGGCAGCCAATCGAGTTTTTTTTTCACTTGGTGTTACTACATGTAATCCATTTGAACATTTGATTTATTTTATTAATAAACTTACACCTCCGTCAGATTCTAATTAAGGCCAATCAACACGTGTTTATCAATTCTTTCTAGTTTGCTAAGAGGCCGCAATGTGATATTTATTTAAACGATTTATCAAAAGGTCCTCATATGTATGCCTCTTATAGACATAATATTAAAGTATAGACACAAATGAAAGGGATATGTGATTTGTCCACATATTGTTGCTTTTCGATCAGTTACTGTATCGTTGTACTCATTCTTTGTTTGTTTTTTTATCCCTGATGTATTGCAAGTTGCATTTTAGTATACCACTTACTTTATCAAAAATCTCTAACTTCATATTTTAATAAGGACCTTGCAACCCGAATGATTATTTTAGCAACTAGGTTATCAGATCTAGTCATTTGAAATAAGATATTTTATAAAACTATATCTTAGTTACCATGGTGAAATCTTTCAAAGGTCTTGTTTGAACATCTTCACTCCATATTGTTGAACCAGCAGCTATTCGCAATGAGCTTACCCTGAAGGTAAAAAACTCAATGTCTATATGGAACACATTGCAACAATACAGTATACAAAAACATTGGAATATTTTCCGTCACCGGGAAATAACTTTGTGGTACCACCTCCGCATATAATGTTTATAAATTTGGTATGATATATATATGTTTATATGTTTGTGTATAACAAATTTGTATTGTCTTGGTATTAATCCTGTAATTTTGGATTTTAAACCAATAAAAATTACTTACTTACTTACTTACCGGGAACAATCATTAAAAACTTTCCGGAAATATTTTTCATTTTGCTTATTAAAAAACTATAATGAATCTGAATTTTTAAGTCACATACTTTGTCAATGATGTAAGTCATTGAAGTCAGTCTTTAAAACAATAACTTTAAGGCACTTATTATAAATACTAACCAGCTCCAGATTCATAATGATAACGGTCACAACGTCTCGCATGTAAACTAGTTGCATAAATATTTAAAGGCAACGAGCTACTTCTTTTTAGAGTCAACATTAACTTTTAGATTTGGGATAGAAGTTTATTTGCATATTAAAGCCATATACATGTATACCAGAATTATATTATAAAGTATGTGTTTTATTACTGTGATGGAGATCCACCAATGAATCTTGAATTAACACAATTAGAGCACCAAATCAATTACAAAAAAAGAAAAGCAGTGAAACCTTTGAATAAAGGCACTGGCTACGGTTACATGGAAATGTAACAATGGTAAAAATAGTATTGTTATATTGGAGACTAAATTCCTGAATGCATGGTTGGGTAAGGTCCTATTTAATTACGAATGTAACAATAATCATTGAGACTACGGTTACATTGCATTATTGTTACATGAAAAACAGCAATGTACGTGATGGGACTAGTAATATGTACTAAATAATAAAAGTTGAAGACATTTATTTTATATTTACAATACATACATTTATTACATACAATTTATTTACTGTAATTTTTATTTACAATGACAATTTCTACAAATCCAGTCGAAGGTGTTTTTAAAGTCCGACACATTTTTTATGAACGAAATTACGTCCTCCACGGATACGGGTACATACAGAAGTTCTTAGTATTTAAGTTACAGTAAGCAAACTTTGCTTTTAATGTATCAATTTGCGTCAAGTTGTATTGCTGTATGAAATTTGTGTCTTGATATTGTTTCAGTTTTGTTTAAAACGCATTCCAAGTTTATTTTTTTTTACCCTAAACAAAATTGGTTCGAAGTATAATGACAGCAATGAGAGTAGGTGTGCAGTTAAATACTTTAAAAAAAATGAAACCATTGAACTATATTTTCGCCTTTGACAGTCACACTCCTAATCTTGAGTGATATCTTTAAGTAAATCAAAACCATTAATACGTAAAACTATTCAAGTTATACACCATTTGTTGAATGTTAATATTATTATTAATCAGTATTACAAGTATTGTATATTACATATGAAAGAATTAAGCAAAACAACTATAGAAGATTTAAGTTAAACAAATCTAGCGTACATTGCTGTTTTTCATGTAAAAATAACTTAATGTAACCGTAGCCTCAGTAATTATTGTTACATTCGTAATTAATGGGTTTCTCGACCAACTTTGCATTCCGGCAATAATATAAGTTTCCAATGTAACAAAACTATTTTTATTATTGTTACATTTCCGTGTAACCGTAGCCTAGAATAAAACAAAAAAATGTGCCACTGGAAAATAAGCTCGTTTATTAGTTGAACAATTTGTTTAGCAGTACTATTTATACAAACACATGTAGATATTAATATCACGTGTTCGCACCGCAGTCAAGCCAGTTACGATTCCGTTCATTATATAATGGATGAAAATAATTTCATAAATCGAAGAAAATATGACCTTTTATTTTAATGCGAAATATTCCACATTTACGTCGAAAGAAATTTAGTTATACCTGATCTTTAAAAATTTCGAACAAACCCATTTCACTTCGGTTTTTTACAACAGCACAAGCTGCATACTTTTTTTTATTTCTTGTGTATTCTTTCACGAAAGACCAACATAAATAAGTTGATATCTTCAAAATCAACATGGTTGAGTAATTGCATTTAGGACATCTACGGTCCCATCTAAGAGTGCCTGTTGTAACAAGTGATTTTATGATGAACAGAAAGCGTTTCATTCATTATCCCTATAAAACGCATCGACTTGAATTTTTATTTTTTTTTGCTATTAAATGAGTATAAATATTCATCTTTAAATAGTCAAACATTAAATCTACTTGTAGATTGAAGTTTCCAAGCATAATCTACAGGCACTTGTCTCAGAAAAAAAAATCCTATATACCTTAATATAACATTATATATATATAAGTGTTATATTAAGGTATGTAGGGGGGATCTGAGACAAGGGCCTGTAAAAGAATCATAATGCTATACTCTGAGGTCATGTAAAGACTGCAGCAACCCAACGTAACAAAAGACAAAGAACTTTTAGTGGTCAAAGCAAAAAAAAAACCAAGTGTCTTTCCAACTCCTGGAAAGTTCTTTTTTTAGCCAATCATTATTGACAAAAAATCTTATTCAAAGTAAAAGAAGGATCTACAGGACCTGAAAAAAAAAGTTAATGCTCGATGAAAACAAACAACGGAACGAATGGAAAAAAAAGTGTCATATTCCTGACTTGGTACAGGCATCTCTGAATTAAATGTAGGGTTACCCTGGTTTTATAGCTTTCTCAATTCCCCGTATGTTGAACAGTTTATTTATACATTGTAGTTAACTCATATTGACATATAAATGTATGTGTTGGAAATACCCAAATAGACATACTTAGTGAACATGATAAGACTTGCACATTGAATTGTCGCCTCTTTACCGGCTAACATTTCAACTAAATATAACAACTCAAATGTGAAAAATCCGTCATTGCAAGTTTTATACTAGCTTATGCATTACATATAACAAAGTATGATACTCAAGGGAAGAAAAATTTTAATACCTTATCGGAACGCCGTTCATTATAATATTTGGCATTTAGTTTGTTAAAAAAAGGAGATACAGAAGTAATCAATGAACCAAAAAATGAGACAAAAACAAATTCACCAATCGAAAAAAAGTACAGACAGTTTAATTAACTAAAAAAAAAAAAAACACAACGCTTTGATACATTGAACTCATTAAAACATATAAAATAATTGTTGTTTTGGTGCAACAGACTTAAAGGTGTTTTACTATTTAAATTACAAATAGTACGGATGCAGCCTTTTAAAAAAGAGTACCGCAACCCAGAAGAAAAAGGGGGATTACCATCACATGTCCCCATTCAAATGCACAGATTGTCAAGAAAGTTGTTTCCATCACTGGATACCCCAACATCCTGAATCCGCCACTAGGAACTCTAGGAATAAAACATATCTGGTATTTTGAATAAAGTTTATATGACCTAAACTTTCAAATATTATGGTATTCCCTGATTGTAAATATAAATGTCAAATACACATACATAGATAAGACATGAAATAATTCAGTTCAAATCAAATTTAAGATGATAAATCACATAAAATACTATTTGGTATTCGGTCAATAACGATGTTTGTTAATATTGTATTTGTACCAATCTGATAAGTTGAGCCCTTTTTTCAACTGATTTTTATAGTTCTTTCGTATGTTGTTCTGTTACGCCACTTTCCGTAAAGAACCGTAGATAAAATATAGTTACTAAGCTGAAACCCTCGATGAAAGCAAACAACCCTCTAAACGCAAGCTCTGAAGTACCGAAGCAACTGAAAAAAATATAACAACATCTCAGTGGTGCAGTTAATGCTGAAATGTAACTCCACTTTACTAGATGTCCATTGTATTTTGCTTTCAAGTACATATAAGATTGTAACGATCTCAAAACCAATGCTACCCTTTTATAAACTTTGATCTTTTGTATGATTACTTACGAACTTCCTTCAACACAATGCGCGGCAGTTACAACCCATTTTTCATCAATGATTGATCCTCCACAACTATGACTCCATGAACTTCCGGTTCCTCTCTGGAGAGATATTTGCCAAGGGTGTTTTCCAATAGTTGTATCACTACCACCAACAATCCTCTATAATTAACAAACAAGATGGAGCAGTTGTAGTTAATTTGTGTTTTGTTTTAAATACCTATTTATGATAATTTTGATAAGCTGTATGTTTTAATTACCTTAGCTTGATTTGACAGCTCTTCCTCTTCAGGAATCACGACTCCTCCATATGAAGCAACTATAATTCAAAGAAGAAATATCAAATTCATCATTACTTCTTGTATTCACATATCAGTTTACATGTAAAGCCTATATCAATACATGCATAGTGTATATTTTATAGGTAAATATAAAAAAAATAGAAGATATGGTATGATTGCGAATGTGACAATTCTCTACCAGAGGTAAAATAACATAAATATTAGCAACTATCAAAGGTCACCATATGGCCTTCAACAATGAGCAGTATTTTCAGTTATCTAATGGGACCGTCCAAATTACCAATTGTCACAAATTGTAAGGTTTTTGTTAGATATCGTTGTTGCTTATACTTCGATGAGTTACCACCAAGTTTTTGCAAAAGAAATCTACGAATCATTTAATAAAAGATAAACACACGAACATCACCAAACAAACGTAGTGATTTTATCTTTTTAGGAATAATAATCTAGGAAATAAAACTAGAGAAAATAACATCAATTAGGAAGAACATAATTATTTGATACGCAGGCTGTGTTTGAATATTGATACATCTTTTTTGTAACGTTTATCATGATGTTTTTTTTCTTCAATTTATCATGATGTTGTTTTTCTTGTAAATATTAACTTCCGGTTATACTTGAACAAGGTCAAGTTCAACGGTTTTTGCTGGTATTACATTTTGGCATACATAAATGATACTGGTGGTTCCTAGAGGCAACACGCAGCGCTTTTAGCTGCATGTCCATCTTTTATTTTACAAGTTATCGTCGTAGTTAAGAGGTAGAGTTTGGAATAATTCCGTTTGGAGAATACAACAAAACTAGAATGTTTTTGTAGTAATGATGTTCCTTATATGAAATTTAGAAAAAAATGTTGTTGTTCTGGGAAAACAAAGAATCAGTGTAACAGTATCATGCAGTCAACTATGTTCCAGATAACGTATACTATAATATTGAGAACTTAATTAATGTACATATAGAATTTTTATTCAAGCTACAAATGCTGAGAGATGACAAACAACAGAATTGACAGTTGTTGTTATATATCTTATTTAAATTCAAGTTGTATAAGTTTTCTTCGTAACTGTTTTCTTTTGAACTAGAAAAGATTTAACAATAAGCAGATCTCTTTATAGATGTATAGGTTTATGCTCTTCAACTTCATACTTTATTTGGCCTTTTTAACATTTGTGATTCGAGCGCCACTAAAGGGTCTTTTTGTAGATTTAACACGCGTTTGGCACAATTACAAAATTTCAATTCTGGTATCTATGATGAGTTTACAGTACTTATGGTATGAATCAATTGACTCATAACCATCAGAAACCAAGCGTATAGTCTAGTACACAAGACACGCGTTTCTAAAAGAGAAACTACTATAAATCAGCAACAAACCACTAGACAGCAAAAAATTAAGACATTACTTTTCCTAAGCTCTTGCAAGAACGAGGCTATAATTGTTTACTGAGGATAGAAAAATGGAAGAAATAAGTTCATATGAAAACCAACCCAAATTAAAGTAAAAAAATAAAGACAAAACGCCAAAATAATCAATTAAATGGAGAAATGCAAATTTATACTCACCAACAACACAAAGGAATATTATGAATTTCATTTTTGATATTCCTAATCCAGGGTCAGTGTATTGTTTAGCCTATGATAAGACTTTATTCTGTTGGTCTTATATTGAGACAAAAAATAACATCTGCTGGTTCCCATATTTGCCATTAAGAAATTATAGTAAGAAATTTACAACACCTTTAAAATTAAGAATAGCAACTGGATTTGTCCATACTTTGAAATTTCTAGTTCTTAGAATGTCTGTTCAAACTTATAATTGGTCTATTAGAGCGTAAAGAATGGCAAATCAAGTTTAATTTTAAACTCTCCCTATTTTTAAGTTAGGCTCTCTGTTATATATACATATACTCCTGCTTTTGTTGAACATTTCTGTTCTGATATATTATATATTATATATAAGAACAAAAAAATTGCGAAAAGCAAATTTACAGATCTAACATTGTGATGTTTAGACGAGTTATATATATATATACAACTCGTCTAAACATCAACCCAACAATGTTAGATCTGTAAATTTGCTTTCGCAAATTTTTGGTTCTTCCCTCGCCGGGATTCGAACCCATGCTACTGTGATATCGTGACACCAAATCGCCTGCACTGCAGCCGTCCCGCTAGACCACACGACCACCAGGGCTCTCAAAAAAAGAGCTTTCGGTGGCCATATGTTACCTTTCCACGTCAGTTTTAATCTAGCGGCGTACTACAGTACATGATATATAAGGCATGAAGATGTTATTGTTACAGATCAGCTAAATTATCTATAGTAAAGGATCCTACAAATTAATTCCAAAACTAAACGAGACTTACCTTGGTAAAAGTTGAAGTTCAGTTGGAATTTAACGTAGTCATCTTTAGTTGTAGGGATCAGATGAGATGTTCGTACGCATGTGTAGCTTCAGTCTTCAAAGTCGAAGGGTTTGTGCATACAAAAGTACTAAGTACAACATCACAAAAAAGAGGGAGGGATATCGGGAGGGCATCTGATCCCTACAACTAAAGATGACTACGTTAAATTCCAACTGAACTTCAACTTTTACCAAGGTAAGTCTCGTTTAGTTTTGGAATTTAACTACGTCATCCCGTTTCCGGGACCAGATGAGACTTCAAAGAGCACAAGCCCTGAGATAAGTCAAAAAGTTATATTAAAAACCTCCAAAAAAAAAAAAAAATATATCCCTCCTATATACAAAGTTCATTTACAAATAAAGTTCTATGTACTCAGAACAGCTCTCTGAAAACGTTGTTCATCTGACTCGATCGGCTTCTTGTAGAATTTAGCAAAAGTCTTTTCACTGGTCCAACCAGCTCTTCGTAAAATACATTCCACAGGAATCAGATTATGGAAAGCCTTAGAAACAACTGCTGATCTAGCGCTATGCGAAGAATAAGATTTTAAATTAATTCCTGATTTTGACATCACAGTTTTGATCCATCTGCTAATTGTTTCTCTTGAAACGGCTTTAAACGGTTTCACATAACTTATAAAAAGTTTCTGACTATTACCACGAGCTTGAGCTGTTCTCATCAAATATTCTTTTAAAACAGTAAAAACACACAATCTCCTATCTGGAGGATAAGCAAAAAGTTCAACAAAATGTACATTAAACCCAGGTCTATTCTGTTTTAATAAACCTGAATAAAACAAAGTATAACTATCCTTTCCTTTAACTAAATTGTCTAAACATAGCAAAAACAACGACTGTGTCCTACAAGCCGTGGATAAAACAATTAACATTACTAACTTCAATGTTAAATCTTTCAACGAAATATACTTTACGGGAGATAACTTCCGTAAAAAATTAAAAACTTTAGATACGTCCCAAGTTTCACTATATCTAGGTTCTGAAGGTCGCAAATTATAAACACCTTTTAAAAATCTGATGATTGTAGCGTTAGAGCCAACTGTCACTCCATTAAACATTATTCCTAAGGCTGACAATGCAGATCTTGCACAATTTATCGTACTATAACTTAATCCTTTATCAAAAAGCACTGTTAAAAAATCTAAGACTTCATTTAAAGCTGGTTGAAGTGGATCAATTTTCCTTTTACTACAGAAAAGGAACCATTGCTTGACATAAGTTGAGTATTGCTTTTTCGTACTGTCTCGCCAAGACGCCAAAATGATTTTGGAAGCCTTGTCTGAAATGCCTTGGTTTTCCAAATTTTTCCTGATAACCGACAAGCAAGAAACTTTAACTGATTGTGAAGAGGATGAATCTTTTCCGTTCCTGGAATGGACAGAAGTCTTTTCTTTTGAGGCAACATTTTTGGAAAGTCTATCAACATTTCTAGTAAAACTGGATACCATGCCTGAGTCGGCCATAATGGTACAATCATCAGAACCTCTGCACTGTCTTTCTGAACTTTCTGTAGACATCTACTAATTAGAGAAAAAGGGGGAAAAAGATAATAAAATACCTCATCAGACCATAAAATACTAAAAGCATTTACAAATACTGCCTCAGGGTCAGGTTTCCACGACGAGAAACTCTTAACTTGACAATTTAATCTAGAGGCAAATAAATCATGGTCTGGAGTACCCCAAATCTCCACTAATTTATGGAAAACTTGCTTATCAAGCATCCACTCTAAATGATCGTCAATTTTTCTTGATTCAACATCTGCAGCGTTATATTTACCAGGAATATGTTCTACTGAAATCCATATATTTCTTTCAATACACCAAACCCACAAAAGTTTGGTTATTTCATTCATTTGCTTGGATTTTATACCACCCATATTGTTAACATAAGCAATTGCACTAGAATTGTCACAAAAAATCTTCACATGTATATCTGAATAATTTTTACAAAAAGCCTTCAGAGTATAAGAAATGGCTAACAATTCCAGAACATTTATGTGATAAGTTTGCTCAACATCATTCCATCTTCCTTGAATTTTTTGGTCTTTAAATAAAGCACCCCAGCCTTTTAATGAGGCGTCAGTTGTCATAGAAAAATCTGGATTTTTCCTATTAATGACTCTTTTCTGACAATGTAAGTTTTCAACCCACCATTTTAAATCTGCTTTCATGGCAAATGTTATAGTCATATTTTGATCAAAATTCCCAAATGAAAATTTTAAAGCCTGAATCTTTTCAATTTCTAAATTTCTGTAATATAAATGACCAAAATCCACAGCTGAAAGAGTGGATATTAGCAAGCCTATAACATGGGCAACTAACCGTATACTAGCTACGTTTTTCTTGATCAGATTCTGACATTCTAATACAATTTTTTCTACTTTTTCTTTTGGCAACACAACTGTCATAGATACAGAATCAATAATATTGCCTAAAAAGACAATTTGTTTAGCAGGCTTGAACACAGATTTTCTTTCATGAATTATAAAACCAAGCCACTCCATTAAATCATTAGTATTTTGTACATTTTCTATGCACTCATCTTCAGTATCTCCAAGCAAAAGAGAGTCATCAATATAAGCTACATTCATATAACCAAATTGCCGTAAAGTTGCAAAAACAGGCTTCATTAACTTTGTAAAGATTCTAGGTGCTGATAGCAAACCATTTGGTAAACAGGTATATTGAAAAATAGTGTTTTTCCCTATAAAACGTAATAGTTTCTGATGTTCCTCTGCTATAGGAACAGAATAATATGCATGACGCAAATCAATTGAACTGAAAAAACAATTTGGTTTCACCAATTTTAAAGCCATTTCAAAAGTGTCCATCTTGAAATGATGGGGAATAATAAATTTATTCAATTCTTTTAAATTAAGAATCACTCTATGCTCATTTGTATTTTTCTTTGGAACTGTAAAAATTGGAGATATATATTGATCTGTATCAAATTTAACTTCCACTATTACACCTAATTTTTTCAAATTTTCTATTTCGTCATTTATAATCTTTTCCTGGCCTTTATCAAAAATTCTTTGATATGGTGTGAGACTTTGAGTGGGTATTGAATTATCAATAAATTCAAGGTGACAGTGTTCAACTGTATCCAAAATAAATTTATCAGAAGTAATTTTTTGCCAGTTTTCAACATAATTTTTCAATCTACCTGCTGTAAAAGGTTTAATATCAGAGACACCCGCTAAACTTACCTGTTTAGCATAATTTACTTCCTCAGGAAACTTGGAACACCTCTCAAGTTTTTTGAACCACCTTGATCATTTGAATACTGGCCTCTACCGCCGTAACCACGGCCTCGACCACCTCTGTATCCACCACGACGAGACCCTGCACGGCCTCTACCAAAACCTCGTCCTCTACCAAAACTACCTCCTCGAGAAAAACCATTTCCTCTACCTCTTGCATTATTATTATTATTTAAATTTCGACCAAGTCTGTTCATGTCTTGAATTTCTTTCGACTTTTGATGGACATTGTCACCATAAAGCATGTCAGTGAAAGGAATTGAGGGTGAACTTAAATGATGATATTCAGGACTTAAATCAAATCTTTGATATTCCTTTCTTTTTATATTAGTCATCTTGTTATATTGTGACAGTAAAGCTATGGAATCAATCCCCAAATCTATGCAAGACTGCATTTCTTCTTGACAGTCGTCACCCAATTCAGATTTTAGTTTGCACAACATATTTAATAATTTTGTAATGTTACATGATGCTTTAACAACAGTCTCTTGATGTTGTTGTATGACTGAATCAAAAGATCTAGTTTGAGGAGAGAGTAAATCCCAAATGAGCTGATTTACTCTAGTCCTTGTAAGAGAAACACAATTCTCTGGTCTAGCTACTGATTTCATCAGTTCATTGTATTTTTCATCAGATATTCCCTCACGGAAAAATTCATTAACCGTGTCAGCTAAAGTGTCATCTACACTTGTATCAACATTATCTTTTGACCTATAAGCTTGAGCAGCAGCTTTAAAAACATTGTCACCCTCTTTGTCAACAGTTTTTTGTTTTTTAGCTGGAGGTTCTGCAACCTCAGTATCACCAACATGATCATTATTGTCATTATTATTTTCATCATAAACCTCAGGGTCTGCACCCTGGCTTTCATCGTAACCCTCAGGCTCAACGTAATACAATTCGTCGACCATCGACTTGAGAGACACAAAATGAGTTTTTTGGGAACTCTGTTCCTGTTGCATGTTCTTCAAAACTGAAAAAACCTCAGCTAAAGTGGGCTCTTTACTAGCTTCGCCAGTATTTTGACTCAGACCTTTAAGTCTTGAAGCAACAGTTCCGGCCTCGCCGGAACTGACAATTTTTGCACCACTACTACAACTATTTGTATCGTCATTCTTTGAACGAGAATCATCACCGGATGATTTTCTTTTAGGATTTTTACCTTTTGCCTCATTTGAAGCACTTGCACCTTTCTTCAAGGATTTTGAATCAGTTTTCGAGAGCATGGCATCCGCCATTGTTTACACCAAAAAATATCAACTGCCGTAAAACGGTCTATTTATCGTTAATTTACAACAGAGAAAAATATAAAAAAATTAATATAAACAATAAACCCCTCGAGTTTATTTACATATTAAACAACAAAAAAAATAACTACCTCGTAGTTATTGTGATAAAATATTTCATTATAGAAGCTACAATTACAGACCACGTCTGCCTTCTATGAAATAAAGCTACGAAATGAGGCTACACATGCGCACGAACATCTCATCTGGTCCCGGAAACGGGATGACGTAGTTAAATGTAAGATACAGTCACAGAAAATAATTATATTCATAAGTACGTCTGAGTCAGTGACAACCCTACAACAGATGTATCCATCGGATCGCCATCAATGATGGTGATACATGGCTGTGTACATAATATATATATGAGTCTAAAAGAATATTAAGTTTACTGGTTGGTAGATTGTTATAGACTCTCTCTCTCTCTCTCTCTCTATATATATATATATACAACTCGTCTAAACATCAACCCAACAATGTTAGATCTGTAAATTTGCTTACGCAAATTTTTGGTTCTTCCCTCGCCGGGATTCGAACCCATGCTACTGTGATATCGTGACACCAAATCACCTGCACTGCAGCCGTCCCGCTAGACCACAAGACCACCTGGGCTCTACAAAAATAAAGCTTTCAGTGGCCGTGTGATACCTTTCCTCGTCAGTTTTAATCTAGCGGCGTACTACAGTACATGATATATAAGGCATGAAGATGTTATTGTTACAGATCAGCTTAATTATCTATAGTATAGGATCCTACAAATTAATGTAAGATACAGTCACAGAAAATAATTATATTTATAAGTACGTCTGTGTCAGTGACAACTCTACTTTTATTTTTGAAATCGGTGTAACAGGTGTCAGCACAATAGGATATGCATAATATATACTATCAATTTGACAGTCCTGCCTCAATATAGAAGCGCATGGAACATTCCCTGATTCAATTTAGAAGTTCATTATATCCCTCAATATTACATAGGATTCCTTTCACTTAGACCAATATTAATATTTATCTTTTTTTTTACCTATTAATATTTTAGTGATTGGTTTTCCCGATATAATATAAATGAAAGATAAAGGTTTACTTAGACCATATTATATTTAGTATAGAAAGTAGATGTTATGTTGAGTCTTATTCTTAGTCTACTTATAATTCACATTTGTGTCGGCGTATGTTTCTCCCCCTAGTGAACACAAGGCTTGAAACCTTGCTGTTTCATATGAATGTTGATGAATTGGTTTACACGTAATTGAATGCTTGTTTTAAAAAAAAACGTTTAAAAAAATGTTGGTTGTTTATATTATATATATAGACAACAGAGGGATCTTGACTGGATTTAACAAGGTATAACATTCCGAAATTCAACAAAAACCCTGATTCAACAAAAGAGCATTCTATCAAATACGAGATCTTCACTTTAAGACAGATTGTAGGGTAGTGCATTCAATGGGGTTGAGAAATCTTAACCGCAGACATGGGCAAACTGACCCATAAAGAATCTTTGCAATTCTAAGAAAAGCATATGTATTAAACAACCCAGAAAAATTACTATTACATTTTTTTTTTTATATCAAAACCTAATCTCAAAAGACATAGGCTTTATTAAGGGTTTTCGTGACGAGCTAAAAACGTTGCAAATGAACTCATCATAGATGTGAGGTAAAATATGTTGTACTCTAGATTCGCGTTCCGCCTTCACAGAAAGTCATCAAAAGTAAAATAAAAACAAACAAAAAACGAAGAAAATACTGCCTTGAATACCCTAAATTCCGATAGGCTTGGCAAAATACCACTAGAGATATATAATCCTATGGTAGAAAATGTTAACTATTTCTGAAAATTCAAAAATTTGAAAAAAGAGCGGAAGCCAAATGAGATTAAGGTGTGGCAGGACATTTACTGGATGTAGATAGAAAACGTTATTTATCAACCATATACAAAAATGAGTTGTGAAACACAAAACGCTTATCACGGATATTTTATTTGTTTTGAGTCTAGATTTATTTAAAATAGAACGAGTATCTTAAAGTTTCTATTGTCTGTACTGTTTTACTGTTGATTGTTCCAGTTATCTAAATAGTGAATTCTCGTGAAACATCCAATATTATATTATTCAATAATATCTTTGGCTGGGCACAATATGGACGTTATTTCACTCACTAACAAATGATCGAATTATATAGTTGTTTTACTAATTAATGAACTATCATTTCCAATGTTCTAAAATTATGGCCCCTTAATTGGTTCATATACATATTGGATTGTATTCTATCAAACTCTCTCTCTCTCTCTCTCACTCTCTCTCTCTCTCTCTCTGTCTCTCTCTCACACACACACACAACTTACATGACTATATCTAAAACTAAACGTTGAAACCATAAGCATGGAACATGAAATTTCTTATTAGTATTGGACAGCACCATATATATACATATATGGCAAAACTTCTTATATAGTAAACCCACATATAACTTGTGGTACGTATATCTAAAAAGCAATTAAGTAACTCCCCCCCCCCCACCCCCCCCCATTTATTCTATATCATTACAAGGAAGAAGGAAACAGTACTACAAATTGTTAAGTATGAAGACACGTCTGTAAATTAGGTTAAGTGTATGACATAAGTACCTCCACTTAGTCTCTTTTTTCAACTTCGTAAATTGAAAAGAAAAAAATAGATCACTGCTTTAACAAATGTTAAACTCTATATTGAACGTGTTTCAGCAGAGGTTTATTGATAACTCACATTGTAATTTGTCATCGTTTAAACATAAATTCCGAATTGTAAATATGATTGTTAATTAACATGTAATATTTTTGTAAAGAATTACTTTTTTTATCCTTTGAGAGTTCAATTAAAAAATTCCAAATCTAAGTTACAACTTTATTATAGACACAGTCAATTTTATTTTTAGTTCTGTACATCAAATAGTAGTACTATTATATTGAATATTCAATGTTTGCTTTTTTAACAAATTCTAAAGTTGATTATTTTCCTGTTTAAATTTTATTTGGTATAAATATATTACTAATCTTACTAACTGCAGATGGTGTATTTAGAGATGTTGTAAGTGTTTTTGGTAAAGATTTAGGGTTTTTCCCCTCTTGTTTGCATTGCTTTGATATTTCTTATATTTTTTGAAACTTTTATGTTTTAAATAGTAACATAATAGCATATGTATTCAGTAAAAAAAAATCACGGAAGTGAGTGATAATTGTGATGTAATTTCCAATTGACTATATCGGGATCTTAAGAGGAAAGCGTAGATCCGTTTTTTTTGCAACATTTTGGCTTATCAAGTGTAAAATATATTTCTTTACATTATAGGGTCATAATATCCTCATTCAACGTCTTGTGTGCAACATTTTACTTGCAAAGAAAGAAATTACCTCAATATGTGAGTTTTAGAATACAGATTTACAAGTTTTATTTTGGTGAATTGGAAATGCGGTTAGTTCTTGTATTATATTGTGTGTCGTGTTACTGCACCAGATACGTGTCCGGTGTTACTACTGAAAGTTCAGAGAATGCTACAGTAAAGGAGACAGACACCGTAAAAGAAATCAACGTTCTGAAAGACAATTACCATGAATTACTTAAAAGAGTTATAGATAACGAAAATGAAATTGAAGATATGAAAAGTCGAGAAGAACATTTGAAACATGAACTTGAAAACGTTAAGAAATATATGACATGTCAAATAGAAGAGTTGAACGATATCACTAAAGAGAACCATGACAAGCTAAATGACACAAAAGCTGCGTTGATAAAAACTAGGATTTCATTTACTCAGTCTTTGAAGTTATTAAATGAAACAATGCAGGAACTCAGCCATCGTCAACTGGAAAAGCTAAAATGTGAGGAAAATCAGACTGAATGTAATAGTACAGGTTCGTATGTTTATCATGTTGTAAATATAGTATAAATACCATGAGAGCTCATTAATATTCATTCATATTTATCTGAAACCGAATAAAACAAAGAAATATCATAAAGCAAGTTAGAACAATAGCTATAATGAGAAAATAAGCGATTAATTAATGAACAAAAATGAACATAAACAAATAAAAAATACAGAAACAAACGACAACCACTGAATTACAGGCTCCTGGCGTCAGACAGGCACATACAAACAGAATGTGGTGAGGTTAAAAGTGTAAGCGGGATCACAACCCTCTCCTTACCTACTGGTGTTACAGTACAACATAAGAACGAACTATAAAATTCACTTGAAAAAGGCTTAACTCCTCAGATGGATACACATATAATGACTTATAACCGAAGTTGACGTGAACGGGAACTTGTAAATCCAAACAACAAAAGGTAATAAGTACAGATCTGAAACATGAGAAAGTTCTCACAGTAACAGGCAGCTATTTCAAAGCTAATAACAACTTGTAAAAAATCATGCATCGAAGACTAAATTACCACTCAGTACTCATTCAACATCCAATTGATTTAATGTATAGACGTCATAAACAGTCAGAGAAAAACATAAATCAATTTTATATATATATATATGCATTTTCATAACTCTATAATAAGTCGATGCCTGTATTTAAGGTCATTTTTTTCCCTGACTGTTAATGCCATCTTTACACTAAATCCATTGGATGTCGGATGTGTACAGATTGATATTTTGAGTCTTTGATGTTCGAATAAGTTGTTATTTTTTAGCTAATTTTTTAATTTGGTCTGCACTTAGTGTCTTTTGTGTTGTTGGAATGTTGTAATTCCTTTCCATGTCCGGTATGTGTTTTTGTAAGTTGTTTTTGTTTGTATTGTAGTGAACCTTTTTAATTGATTTTATAGTGTGTTCTTATGTTGTACTGTTGCACCACTAAACCATAGTTTTTACCTACAAACTAGTTAAATCCATGCCATATACTTTGTACTGTATCGGCCTGTTTTAAGCCAGAAGCATGTAGTTCTGTGGTTGTCCTGTTTTGCTTCATATCATTGGTGATTTTCATCATTATGAATTTAATGAACAGCGCGTAAGTTTTCGCAATTGCTATGTATATTTACATTTGCCATTTCGGGGTCATCCATAGCTGACTATGCAATATGGGTTCATTTATAGTTGAAGGCCGAACGATAACCTGTTAATCAACTTCCATGTATTGTGGTAACTGGTTGAGACATAACTCAGCCCTGTTTACAAGTTAAACTCAACGTGGAAAAGTTGAGATCAAAGTTCACCTTTGTGTTTTCATGAAATATCAATCAAATGCTCATTGTCTTTTAATTTTCATCTCATAAAATGATGAACTATTCAAAACAATATATATACTAAGTGCCAATGAAAACGCAACACTTTTGTTTTTCAAAAAAATTATATAATTTTCATTTGATTTATATTAGAACTTTGTATAGTTGGTTGAAAATTACTTTTAAGACAATTGTCGACAACTTTACGGTTGAGTGATTTTTGGAACAAATGCGAAGTAAGGGTTATTTTGAACGGACATAAACAGAGATCAACGCTTTTCAACATACGCACCATCTTCACGATTTTGTCATTTAAAGCTTGGCTATTTTCATGAATTTTCCCGACCTTATTGTTAAGAAACTGCAATAAACATCTGAGTGAATCCCAGGACTTTCTGACAACCAGCGACATGCAGTTATGGGCATGATCCAATGAAGCCTTTCACAGTATACAATAACGAGAAGACTGCAGTTATAGCCTCTACAATAACCCAAATCATCCCCAAATTCAACCAAAATGGATCATTTAATGATAAGCCACATCCCGGGATACGAAAAGCATGAAACACTCAGCAAGACCTATACGTTTGGTCTTAAACATATCCGATGTCGACTCTGGTGGATGTCCAAAGGTCACGAGAGTTCAATGGTGGTCACTGTAGAACCTTTGGAGCAATTTCAGGAAAGCACCATTTGCACAGAAATTGTTAAAGAGCACCATAGTCTTTCCTTAGTGACATCTAAACGGTCGTCTGTCGTAATCATCGAGTTCTGTAGACCAAAACTCATTCATTATGTAACAAAAACTGTCAATGGTTGTTACATAGACAGTTGGCTCACGTCTTGGTCAAAATTCGACCGATTTTGGTCCAATCGAGCAAATTTTGCATCAAATTTGACATGGTTTAGACGATGAAAACCACCATCAATATCATAAATTCAGCTTGAGTTTAAGGTTCCACTCTATTTCAGGCCTGCAGATTTTTTGAAAATTTAGTATTCACCCCAAGAACCGGTTTGGCCACAACATAACAATTTCAAGTTTATTTACAATTTACACTGTGTGTATATGTAAAGTATGTTTAAATGAACATATGTTTGCATAGTTTATGACTTTATTCATTATAGGTTGAAAAATACAGACAAAGTTTAGATGTTTATGAAGTGTCCTATATTTTGACTTTAGTGGAACCTTAAGCTTTGCGGGACCATTGGAATAACATTCCTCGGGGTCACATTAAACGATCAATTCTACGGCGCTGTTGAGATTGCGCTGCACCACGGGATTGTAACATTTTTTTTAGGACTGTGAGTTGATGATTCGACATTGGATGTTTCGTTTAGATGACAATGAAACATTTTTGTTTGATATCGCTCTATTGTTAAAATTGTTAATTTTCTAGAACAATTTATTTTGAAAGATTGTCATTTCTAATACAAATTTCATTTTTAAAAAACCAAGTGTTGCGTTTTCATTGGCACTCAGTATAGTTGTTATAACACCAAACATGGATAGCCCATGGAAGCATTATATGATATTTTTTATTTGATGCTTCCATGGCTAGTCTACATGATAGTTTGGAAACACAGATTTGTTGTCGATAAATTTCCTGTTACCAAAACTTTGAATTTTTCAATAAACTACGGATTTTCTTATCCCAGGCATAGATTACCTTAGCCGTATTTGGCACTACTTTTTGGAATTTTGGGCCCTCCATGTTCTTCAACTTTGTGCTTGTTTGTCTTTATTACAATTTTGATCTGATCGTGACTGATGAGTCTTATGTAGACGAAACGCGCGTCTTCCGTATTAAATTATAATCCTGGTACCTTTGATGACTATTATGGTTAAAGTTGAATCAAGTAGTTAACTGAATATTAAGCGAGGTAAACCAAAAATATAATGTTGTTTGAGGAATTGTGAAAACCACGAAAATGCAATTCAAATAATTCGACGGAAAGTTGTACCAATAATTATACATGTCGATGTATCCACATTATGTATTACTGATTATAAACGATGATGTACTTTTACAATCAATGATTTATTTGGATTGTCGAATATAAAGGTTGACAAATCGCAATGTTCTCATTTATGTTGTGAAATATTTCAGTTTGATAACAATTGGTTATTACCAAGTGAATCACTGTTCACAGTTTATTCTTTATTTCGATTAATATACATGTTACATGAACACAGGACGCTCATATATATATTTTTGTTTCGGGTTTCGCTGCACATTTGGTGTTTTATTTTATTTTAAATTATTTATAATAAACAAAATACTGTTTATGAGTTTACAACTTACAATTTTAACTTTGCTTCATTATATTATACCCGGAAATATTTATTGGCGGTTTTATTCACATTAATTAGTTTTATAGTCCTCTTCGAATGTGACCTAGCGGTAAGGATTCCAATCGCCACAAATAACTATCGTTTTTCCATACAATTGAATGTTAGTGTCCCAAATATAATTTCTGTGTAATAACTAATGTATTTATATTTTGTTTCTTTAATTATAGGCTGTTTTCATGAAATGATAACATCTCCTGGCTATCCATTAGGATATAGCAATAATCTTCTTAAAAATTGGACAATCGATGTTGGTAGTGGATACAGATCCAAACTATTATTTACGAATTTCAGCATTGAGTCCTGTTGTGATTTTGTAAAGGTTTGTAGGTTTAAAGTTTTTTCGTGTAATTTTTTCGTACTGATACCTGTATCTGGAAAAATACAACACAAACAAGAAAAAAAAGACACAAACATCATACATTACTTTTATGCACGAAAGTGCATCAAGGAATTAGTTACCTTTAATTCCACATGCAACGAGTAACACCTGTATAGAATGATTCGTTTATACATCCAGGGATCCTCTGTGTTTCACTGCCTCGTATTGCTCAGTCATTAGTTTGCTGGTTAGTTTTTTATAGATTTTTTTTTTTATCTTTTTGTATTTTTTCGTGTTTTTTTTTTGTGATTTTTGTTTGCTATTGTTTTGATGTCTAACGAAAATAAGGGAAACAAGACACATGCAATGTGTTAGGAAATGTTTTATGTGTAGATTTTGGACGGGGAAGGGGGGTGTATTCAAACCAGTGTCAGTTAACAAGGGAAAATGTTTACAATTACTAATAGTTTGCACTATATCGTATATAAAAGTCAAAACATTTACGTTTAGAGTTATTATGTTTCATATCATAAGTATAACTTACATAACTTAAAGAAGTTTTTGGGAACCAACACACTAGTTAGTTGACATACTTCCTTCCAATGAATGCTTACTGTGATTACTTAACTTATTATGGTCGTTGAACTATCAGCATGTCTAGAAAATTCTATTTTAATAAAAACAATAAAATGAAAACTAAAAAAAAAATTACACTATGCATTCCTGGTTTTGCATAATAGTATACCTAGTACTAAAAGGAGATACTCTAAAAGATGCATTATTACTAAATCTATTGCAGGTATACGATGCACAATATGCAACTGATCTCATCGGATCTTTTAGTGGAGAAACTCTACCTCCGCCAATGATATCAACTGGACGATACATGTTTGTTACATTTACATCGGACGGTTCTGCAGTAAGCACTGGATTTAGTGCAAACGTTCACAAAATAAAATCTACATAGCATGGTATTAATGTCAAAGGTTTACAACATTTGTTCCAAACTGCAGTAATTATGCATTATTTTATATATATGCCAGGTAAACAGCCAAAGTTTAGCTATAAGGGCAACCGTTTGAAAGCTAATTGTTATGATTTTTATATGTATGTAGTTATCTTTCTTGGACTAAATACTGGACAACATTTGGAAAACTGTTATTACATGTAACCAGCCATTGATTTCAAATTCTTTTGAATACCTATGTAATGTAAAGAAATGGTCGTTTTTAAACATATCAAAATCGTGATAATTATTATAATAATATTTTGAGTTGTATAATTTTAAAATTGCTAAGTTTTAAACAGAGTACAGATGAAATTTACACCAGATACTGCGTAGAAATACTTATTCTTTTGGATGAATATCGACGCAGTCTTTGTTGTAAATACTTTAACTGCGTCAACTTTCAAATGTTAGAATTATACAAATACATTATATCATTGTTTGACTATATTTCTAAATATTCTAATATATTATAATATTTCTAAAAAAATTCTACAGAGTGTTGAATTACAATACGAGTTATTTAACTTGATCTAGTGTATAATATGACAAAATATGTAATATATGACAAACTTACTTGTATTTATTCATAGGTCTGTTTGATTTTTAAAAACTTTATTCATATTTAATTTTACCTTCGAGGCTATAAATCTAACTGCAGATGGTGTATTTAGAGATGTTGTAAGTGGTTTTGGTAAAGTTTTAGGGTTATTCCCCTCTTTTTTGCATTGCTTTGAGATTTCTTATATTTTTTGTAACTTTTATGTTTAAAATAGTAACATAATAGCATATGTGTTAAGTAAAAAAAAATCACGGAAGTGAGTGATAATTTTGATGTAATTACCACTTATATCTATATAAGGATCTTAAGAGGAAAGCGTAGATCTGATTTTCTGCAACATTTTGGCTTATCAAGTGTAAAATATATTTCTTTACATTATATGATCATAATATCCTCATTCAACATCTTGTGGGCAACATTTAACTTGCAAAGAAGAAATTATTTTGTTAATGTACATTTTAGAATACAGATTTAAAAGTTTGATTTGATGAAATAGAAATGCAGTTGGTTCTTGTAATATTTCTTGTGTCGTGCTACTGTACTAAATACATGTATGGTGTTACAACTATAAGTTCGGAGAATGTTGCGGTTAAGGAGAAAGACACCGTAGAGGAAGTTAGCGTTATGAAAGACAATTACCATGAATTACTTAAAACAGTTATAAATATCGAAAATGAAATTTCAGAACAAAAAGGACGAGAACAATATCTGAAAAATGAACTTGAAAATATAAAGAGATATATGACATGCCAAATGGAAGACACAAAATATTTCACTGAAGAGAAATATAACAACCTGAATGAGACAAAAGCTGCGTTGATGAAAACTATGATTTTATTTAGTCAGTCTTTGACTTTGTTAAATGAAACAATACAAGAACGGAGTCATGGTCTAGAGATACCGGAAAAGCTAAAATGTGTGGAAAATTCTACAGATAATAGTTTTAAATCGGGTTTGTATATTGAGCGTGGTGTATGCATGTTAAAACCGTAAGGTATCTGTTCAAGGTGTGTTAATCTAATTATTAAACCATGCATAATTAAAAAGTAAAATAAATAACTACACATCGCCAGTAAATTCAAATCGTTAAGGGGAAAATTCAAACGGCATATCAAAAGCTCAAAACACATCAAACTAATGGATCACAACAGTCATATTGCTTAAGCTTTTATGAAGAAAATGATAAATGAATTTTTTAAACAAGCTCATTGTTAAAGCAAGCGTTGCAGCTAGTCTAATAGCACGGTTTGTAATATAAATAAATCGACCTACTTCTGTCATGGTTCAACTAAATATTTATAGATAATGCACTAAAATCCAAATGTTATCTTCTTTCGCCTACTGTACTTTTAATTCTGTTCGTTGTGCAAATCAACCAAATGGATGCATTCATGTAGGTCGGATTTTCACAAATAATATTTTAAAATTACTAACTTTATTTGCTGTACTTTTTAGAGTAAGTTAACATGGTGGCTAGCTCTAAAAACTATAAAATATTTTTTTTATATTTTGGATTTCAAACATTTCACAGTGACTGATTACCTCGTGCATATATGTCTTATATACTTGGCATACATATGATGGTTACAATGTACCAAATAAAATTACATGGGCGCAGCCATTTTATGAAGGGAACATGACATAGAGATAAAAATAGATGGCTCTCTGTGATTGGTTGTTATATCTTTTATAAATTTTTCTTCTGGAAAGCATTATGAATGAAGTTTCATGCAAGCACAAATTTGTCCTAAAATGTATAGTATGAAATGCCGAAAATAATTTTTTTATGTTGCTCAAAATTAGGGAAAATTTTCTGCGAAATCGTCAGGTATCGTGAAAAACCCCAAAATTCACCAAGAAAAGCCATGGGACCATATATATTTGAGTGCGGTAAAATCACAAATAGATATAGAGCTTCAATTAGACAACAACAGATTTTCCATAATTAGTTTAATGAAAACGCCTTATTAGGAGACAATTGCTAAAAATAGCATTGCCGGCAACGGGGCCACCATTTAGTTCTTTATATCCTATAATGGTCTCAAAATATGTCAAAAATTGTATTTACAGAAAGATTTAGACATCAAAAACGCTTTACTAGTGTTGTGATTTGTGTGAATAATTCCGTTTTCATGCTATAGTCTGTTTCTTATTTGCTTTCAAAATACGGGTAGGTACAGGATTTCATCGCCTTGGTGTGTCTTTTCTGTTTTTATCCAAAATTTGTCTGACAGGCTTGATAGCCATACATAGGCCTAAGTTTTGGCGATACTTGTTTGATCTTGTCACATCACATGACACAGAAATCTTCGGATTTAACCCTCCCCCTTTTTTGGTAAAAACGGCTCCAAGGGTATTTGCATACGCGTAACGATTTCGCATCATTCAAAACATTTACCATACTACTTGTATAGCTAATATAGACCACCAGAAGATGTTTTTTACGAAAAGAAGCTAAAATGTGCACATGTATCCGATTTATAAAGCTATAGTCCGTTTCAAAATAGTGAATTTATTTCATATTGAACTGGTCCGAATTTTTTATTTGTTTTTCAGTACAGTGTCACTCAAATTAAATTTTCTGTTGATCAATATCAGAAGCACATGATTACTTCGAAAAGGCAATACTAACAAAGAGGCAAAATATTACACCTGCAACAAACAGTACCGTAATGTCTATAAAAATCAGTGTAATTTTCTACCAATTTTTAAACAGGGTAGGCTCCAGAAATTAATTCCTGTGTATTATACAGTTAACAATGAAATATTTTGCATAGTAGAATGAATTCAAGCCATGTTCAAGTAACTAATGCGGCAAAAAAAATCAAATTTCAAAAATTGTTTATTACCGTATAGGTTACAATGTACCAAATAAAATTACATGGGCGCAGCCAATTTGTCCTAAAATGTATAGTATGAAATGCCGAAAATAATTTTTTTATGTTGCTCAAAATTAGGGAAAATTTTCTGCGAAATCGTCAGGTATCGTGAAAAACCCCAAAATTCACCAAGAAAAGCCATGGGACCATATATATTTGAGTGCGGTAAAATCACAAATAGATATAGAGCTTCAATTAGACAACAACAGATTTTCCATAATTAGTTTAATGAAAACGCCTTATTAGGAGACAATTGCTAAAAATAGCATTGCCGGCAACGGGGCCACCATTTAGTTCTTTATATCCTATAATGGTCTCAAAATATGTCAAAAATTGTATTTACAGAAAGATTTAGACATCAAAAACGCTTTACTAGTGTTGTGATTTGTGTGAATAATTCCGTTTTCATGCTATAGTCTGTTTCTTATTTGCTTTCAAAATACGGGTAGGTACAGGATTTCATCGCCTTGGTGTGTCTTTTCTGTTTTTATCCAAAATTTGTCTGACAGGCTTGATAGCCATACATAGGCCTAAGTTTTGGCGATACTTGTTTGATCTTGTCACATCACATGACACAGAAATCTTCGGATTTAACCCTCCCCCTTTTTTGGTAAAAACGGCTCCAAGGGTATTTGCATACGCGTAACGATTTCGCATCATTCAAAACATTTACCATACTACTTGTATAGCTAATATAGACCACCAGAAGATGTTTTTTACGAAAAGAAGCTAAAATGTGCACATGTATCCGATTTATAAAGCTATAGTCCGTTTCAAAATAGTGAATTTATTTCATATTGAACTGGTCCGAATTTTTTATTTGTTTTTCAGTACAGTGTCACTCAAATTAAATTTTCTGTTGATCAATATCAGAAGCACATGATTACTTCGAAAAGGCAATACTAACAAAGAGGCAAAATATTACACCTGCAACAAACAGTACCGTAATGTCTATAAAAATCAGTGTAATTTTCTACCAATTTTTAAACAGGGGTAGGCTCCAGAAATTAATTCCTGTGTATTATACAGTTAACAATGAAATATTTTGCATAGTAGAATGAATTCAAGCCATGTTCAAGTAACTAATGCGGCAAAAAAAATCAAATTTCAAAAATTGTTTATTACCGTATAGGTTACAATGTACCAAATAAAATTACATGGGCGCAGCCAATTTGTCCTAAAATGTATAGTATGAAATGCCGAAAATAATTTTTTTATGTTGCTCAAAATTAGGGAAAATTTTCTGCGAAATCGTCAGGTATCGTGAAAAACCCCAAAATTCACCAAGAAAAGCCATGGGACCATATATATTTGAGTGCGGTAAAATCACAAATAGATATAGAGCTTCAATTAGACAACAACAGATTTTCCATAATTAGTTTAATGAAAACGCCTTATTAGGAGACAATTGCTAAAAATAGCATTGCCGGCAACGGGGCCACCATTTAGTTCTTTATATCCTATAAGCTTTCACATATGTTAAATAATCAAAAGTAAACTAATAAATAAATTTCTTAAACAGGCTGATAACCGATAGCCAGGACCCTATATGCAAATAACACATTATCGTGCTACTCGCACAAGTTACTGCCGGTATTACTGTTCTCGGTTTTTTTTACAAATATTTAGCTGAAACACAAAGACATGATAGAAGGTGGTCGATTTATTGATATTACAACTGTACCATGTAATTAGTGCATTGACCGTATACACACATGAAATATACCGTTAATGATCGTATCTCGCCTTGTTGTTGACGTTGAAAATAAGTTTTATTTATGACTTCAGAATACAGTTTACCAATTACAGAATATAAAAAAATAACCCTACATCATATCCAAATATAAATTGTATTTTAACTCGGCTAAAAAAAGATTTAAAATTGTTAATAGCATAATATAAAATAGTTTGTCCGGAGTATATGATAACAAGATTAATACACTTAATTTCCATATTGGACCGGGTTATATCAATCGTAGACGTTATGGACAAGGCAATGAATTGATTTGCCATGTATGCACATAGTAATACATAATTAAAGTAGACTTAGGTTTTCTTGTCTTCACATTCTTGAATTTTTACTGTCTACAATAGAAAAACGTTTCAAATGTTATTTGATTGTTGTCTTTGCTGTGTTGGATGAAGTAATCGTAGTTGTTTCCTGTGAGAATTGGACTTTAAATGCGATGTCATGTGTAGGGTCAGTGTCCTATTCTCTACAGTCTTAGAAATAAACATAGTAACAGAAACTTTGTGACTGGTACAAGGAAGTTCTTTGCCTTTTTCTTTTTTCTTTTTTTTTAAAGTGAAGATGGAAAATACCATAGCGTCATAAAATTCCGTATTTTCGAAACGACTTCAACATTGTTATTTTTGACAACCACTCTATGTAAAAATTTCAACAGATCTCCAATAGATGAACAAAATAAAACCATATGTACTGTGTGTAATCGGCTCATTGTTTGCTGTGTTTTAGGTCAATAGTTTTATAAGGCTACCATTTCGGTTCAATAATTTGCATAAGCGCATATTTTTTTCATGGAAAATTTATTATGCAATTTCGTACCTCATGAAAGATTTAAATATATGCCAATTCGTACCTCTTAATTTTTTTTATTTTTTTTTCATTTCTTTGTTTAAGCTGTCTCATGGATGATCGGTACATTTTTAATGGATTATCGTTTTGTGTAGTTTAACCCATATGTATATAGCATATGCATAGTGTGGTTGTTTTTTTTGCAATACACACGAAAAAAGAAAGATATTTCTCAAACGTCTTAGAAATTTAGATGCTTACTGAGATATAAGGATAAACATAAATTATAACTTGTAATATATCAAATTGGAAAAGTCACTGTAATTACTTTCTTTTCCTTCTAGTGTGAATATCAGCTAGTATCCATTTTCACTGTATTTCTAAGAAACAACTTATAACAACTAAAACAAATTGTAGATATATTTTTTTTTTTGGTTTACCAAACTCATATTTACAAAATTGAAAATTAATAAATGAGAAATCCTGCAAGTGCTGCTTAATCTAACAAATCGTCGATCTTAATAAAAGGAGAAGATCAGATACGGGTCAATGTTGGTGTGTATTTCTCTGTCCTATATGTTCCCTCATTTATTTGTAAATTGTAGTCCTGTCATGTAATGTTATCGTTTTTATGTTATATTTAATATTACCACAAAATCGGGAGGTTTGGCATGCCACAAAACCAGATTCAACCCACCACTTAAAATGTTCTGTACCAAGTTAGGGATATGGCCATTGTTATATTATAGTTCGTTTCTGTGCGTGTTATATTTAAATGTTGTGTTTCTGTTGTGTCGTAGTTCTCATTTTACATTTGATGTGTGTCCCTCCGTTTTAGTTTGTATTCCGGATTTGTTGTGTTTGTCTCAATCGATTTATAAATTTCGAAAAGCGGTATACTACTGTTGCCTTTATTTTGGGATCAAACGTCAGGTTCATCAGATGAGAGATTTAGACACTTTTTAAACTACTTCAGTCGATTCAATTAGTTTATGTGAAAGATTTGAACTGCTTTAGTATATCGAATATCGAATATGCAATCAAATGTCACTTTGCAGATGGTTTTTGTCAAAAATGAAAGTGACCACATCCGTGATCAACCTTTATATATGTTAAACTGTAAGTACTCTCAGATCTATTCATTGTATTTTTTGTGTCGGAGTGTATAAGTACCTGGCCTCGTCCACTTGTATTTTTGTCACCCTGATGAGTTAAGCCTTTTTTCAACGGATTTTTATAGTTCGTTCTTTTGTTGTACTGTTTAACCACTGTCCCAGGTTAGGGGAGGATTGGAATCCCGCTAACATGTTTAACCCCGTCATATTATTTATGTATGTGCCTGTCCCAAGCCAGGAGCCTGTTATTCAGTGGTAGTCGTTTGTTTATGTGTTATATATTTGTTTTTCGTTCATTTCTTTAAATAAATAAGGCCGTTAGTTTTACTCGTTTGAATTGTTTTACATTGTCTTATCGGGGCCTTTTATAGCTGACTATGCGTTATGGGCTTTGCTCATTTTTGAAGGCCGAACAGTGACATATAGTTGGAAATGTCTGTGTCAATTTGGGCTCTTGTGGACAGTTGTCTCATTGGCAATCATACCAAATTTTTTTTTATAAATACAACTTACATTTCAATATCAAGAATGAAGACAAATGTGTCCACTTCCATATAAGATAGACATCGTTGCATTGTGAAAAACAGCCCATATTTATGTAACAGCAGTATTCTTCTTTCCAATAAATAGATAAAAGAAAAACAATCATCATAAAAATGCAAAACAGCTTTAAAAAAAGATGACTTTTACAAATATGTGATACGAAATAGAAACATGTATTAAGTAAATGAGGTACGAAATTGTAAATGCGTCTGGTCTATAAGGAACGAAATGTTTTTTTCTCATGGGTACGAAATGGTTAATGCTGGGTAAGAAAACGTAAATTTGTGAACGAAATGGTAATTTTGAGAACGAAATGGTAATTTTGAGAACGAAATGGTAATTTTGGGAACAAAATTGTAATTTTGGGAACAAAATGGTAATTTTGGGAACGAAATGATAATTTTTTGAACGAAATGGTAATTTTTGGATAGAAATGGCACAGGAACGAAATGACGTGTTACCTTTTTGTTATCATATATCTTGTTAATAGTTATCATGTGGTCAGAATACAATAGCATATCAATACACTAAACTTTTCTAGGTAGGAAAAAAGGAGGCTAGATCAGAACATGCCTGAATATTAACAGGTATCTCTTTTTGCCAAAATAAAACTAGTTTAAAAATGCAAATTCTCAATGCTGCATTTAATCGAAAACCAAATAAGACTTTTGTTTTTCGTCTGACGCGCTTTTTTATTACCGTTCCAATAGAACGATCTAGGCGAATATTTGGAAAACCAAAGATCTACTATAACCGTAACAGATGATGTGCTGAATCGCCAAATGTACCTCAACCTTGACTTTGGTTTTTCATATAAAATGGAAAGTCTGAAATGACGGAAAATGTGTTACCAACCTTAATATTTAACTTGTTTGTCTTTCCACGATGTAAGCAATATATTTTTGTTTTGTCCTTTTCACATGATTCAGTCAATTTAAAAAAAAACTTTGTGTAAGATTGGAAAAAACTTATGTTAAACACTTTAGATTTCTAAAACGACAAAAATCTTACTGTTTATGACTTAATTGTAGCGTAGAACGGGCAATCAAAGCTCACTTTTGTGTTTAAAAAAACATGAAATATTAATCATACTAGGTTCTTTTTCTGTAATTTAACATTTACCTAAATGTGAAAAAACACTGTTTTTGTTTTAACACCAGACCAATGGAGGAATCATTTTATATTTTGAATGTTATACTTCAATTGTTATCCGTTGTCTTATTTTGGCTCACCTTTATCAAAATTCCGGTATTCAATGCACTTTTAATGCATATAAAATTAAGCGTCCTAATTTCGCCTTTGAAAAGTCTTGTAAAGATGAAAACCACGTCGGGCGACCCAAATAGTATTATAGGTTACGTTGAAGATTTTTTGGTCGACTTTCACAATGATCAATTAATTATTTGAAAGGTATATTATAAGAGGTAGTCGAAATCAAAATATCCCAATGTTAGTATGAGCACAATAAAGTATCGGTTAAACAAAAAGAGTCAAGCAGAGGTTCATCGAAATACACAAAATACTACGTATTGGCTTGAAATAGTTAGGCTTATATTTTGCAGCAGTATATAACATGTATAATCAGAAAAGTCAATGGCGATTCAAATTGCATTTTAAAAACCAATATGGTATTCTTTGTTTGCGACCTACCACAAGTAAGGATTAAAACCGTTTACGCGTTTTTCCTTACAATTAAATGTCTCCCAAATATATCATTATTTATAGATCTGTACAAAAGAGGCGAACGATACCAAAGGGTGTGGTCATGTTGCTCAAGTAAGGATAGAAAAGATATTTCGGTAGGTAACATTCGGGGGAAAAGGGACAGGATTGTAGACATTTTTTCCTCTTATAGTGAATGTTATTCCCTCGGTTTTTGTTTTTAACCCGGATTTGTTTTCCCACAATCGATTTATGACTTTTGGAACACCAGTAAACCACTGTTGCCTTTAGTAACAGATTTTCTTTAAATAAATTAGTATAGTTTTGTTATCAATTATAGATTGTTTCCATGAAACGATATCTTCTGACGGCTATCCAACAAATTATAGTAATTATGTTAATCAAGAATGGACTATTGATGTAGGCATTGGATACAGAGCGATGGTTCAATTTACCAATTTCAGTACCGAGGCTACATATGACTTTGTAAAGGTTTGTTGATTCAAAGCATAACATGTTATTTGGTCTTATGGATAACAATATTAGAAAAGGAACAATACATACAGACAAAAGTAAAAAAAACACCGTACTGCTTGGACATAAGTGTAGCAAGTAATAAATAATTCTAAAATTCACACACGACGAGTTTTACATGTAGTTAGGGAGATCTGTTTACACATCTAGAGTACCTCGATTGGTGTTATGAATCGTGTTGACCAGTCTACATCTTGCTGTTACCTTTTTTATATAAAAAAATAATATCCCTTTTTATGTCTTTTCGACGCTTTTCGATGTTTTGTTTTTGTTTTGTTTTGTTTTATGAATAATTAATTACCTTGGAGATTATTTTATTAAATTATTTTAAACGAATTTAAATTGTCCCTTTTTGTATTTTTTTTTAACTTAATACCATTATAATGCTTTGCCAATAATATAATTCAAACTAATCTGTCATAAAGAAACAAACAAAAAACCACTTAAGTCAAAGTTTGAATTCATTCACTAAAGATTTATTTAGATTTCATTTTGAGTTATTTCGTCGAAGTACTAGCGTATACGTGAAATCATAAAGTACTGAACTCCAAGGAAAATTCAAAACGGAAAAGCCCTTATCTAATGACAAAATGAAAAGCTCAAACACACCAAACGAACGGACAATAACTTTGATATTCCTAACTTGATATAGGCATATTTTGTGTAGAAAATGATGGATTGAGCATGCTTGTAGATCAAACTAAACCTCTGACTCCAGTCGTTAAAAATTCCATAATACTGACAACGATGTGCGAACAAAACAAACATACCAGGAACAAATAACAATAGGGACAAAACCGTCAACTTTGTGTTATTATCTTTCTCAATATAAAGTAAACAGATCTAAAAACAAACATTTATCACAATAACGAAACAATAACAAAATGGCGGGATGTATAAGTACAGCGCCACGTCACATTCAAGAAAGAAACACAAAAAGTTACACAGACAAACACATTAGCAAAAACGAAAGACAAGTAAACTAAATTTATTATAGAACTATCACACAATGACGGGATGAAAAATGTTCTAAAGTACATCACGCATGCTGAATATGCATATCAATACAAATGAAAAAAAATAAGGGCATTTCAATTTTAATCACAACAATCAAAGTAAAACATTTTTTTTCAGTATTCTTTTCAAAATTGACAAAATTGTGTATCAAATAAATTAAAAGAGGTATTTTGATTAATTATTGATTAATATTATACTGCAGGTATACGATGCAGCAAATCGATTTAAGCCCATCGGATCCTTTAGTGGAGATACTCTACCCCCGTCAATGGTATCGACTGGAAGATACATGCACGTTGGGTTTACATCGGACGGTTCAAAAGTTGAAGCTGGATTTAGTTTAAACGTTTACAAAATAATATAAATAGCATTTAAATAGACATTATAGTCAAGTCAATCTAGCATTAATTTGACCCTAACCCGACAGTAATTACAACAGAAGATTTTTAAGTTTTAATTTTTAGCATTATACCCCAAATATACACAGAAAAAAAAACCTTGAGGAAGAATAAAAAAATGATTATTTAAAATTCCTATGGAGACTTACATGGAAAAGGGAGATAACTCTTGCAAAAAAAGCAGAAATATCAATAAAAATTGATACAAAATTCTAACTTTTCAGCTTCTATTCATCAGAATGTATTAATTATGGATTTTTAACGGTCTTTAGAATATAACAAACAATTCTAAAAGTGTTTTCATATATTTTATCAAGCTATAATCTAGATTTCGTAATTCATTAGTTGACTATTTTTTCAATTTTTCAACATGTCAATATAGAATCTCAAATTTGATAAAAATAATTAAGCATGTATTCTTCTTTTTATGATTTAAAGTTTCTTTAGATAAGTAAGTTGCTGAAAAAATATAATATACAGATATAAACAATACCAAATTTTCACATTATTTTTTCAAAATGGTTACATAGCTTCAAATTTGCAATTTCTTTAATGAAAAATGCATGAAAAAAATAAAACTACTCGTAACATTTCGGTTATGTACATTTCATGAGCAGAAGATTATATGATTTAGTCATATACAAACTTATGACCCCATCAAAGTATCATACTTTACATAAAATTCAAGAAAAACAACCAGAACAAAACCAAAAAAGAATCAGTTTTGCAAGAGTTATCTCCCCTTCCAATGCTAATTTCCATAGGAAATTAAAAATGCTGATTTTGAGTTTTCCTCATGTTAGATTATATGGGACTTTTTTCTGTGATATAAAGGGCATACAGATTAAAACTAAAACATATTTTGTTGCAACTAGTTTGAGGTTAAATCTTAGTTTGACTGGACTATTACTACGTACACAGTTGTACCAAATTGAAGTGAAAATCGATGCATTATTTTAGATATTGTCTGTCATTTGTGACAAGAATAATAATGCCAGATAACTATCTTAAGTTTACCTATATACTGTACTCATCTGATGATAGTATTATTTTAAATTTATAATAAAGAATAAAATCAAAGATCAATTATTAACTTCATTTGGGAACTGATGTTGACATATAGTAGTGAGCCAGCTATCTTATATTTAACCTAGATAATGTACAGCTTTTTTACTAAGTGATTTTGAACTTGTCTTCCTCAAAACACAAAAATTGATGAATTTTATATCGATTCACTTATAGGGTCTGAAATGCACTTATTTATTGGTATTACACTGTTTGTGTTCTCATACATTTTATTGTGAAATAATAGATAACCCCTAACGAAAGGGATTGTACATGATATTCCATATGATGAAAACGTAATCTTTCAATCAGTTTAATTGAGATCTGGAGCTGGCATGACAGTTACTGCTAGTAGTCCTTTGTTATATAGTTCGGGATTTTTTTCGATGCGTTGAAGACATATTGATGGCGTTCGACTGTAACTTTTCTATGGTTGGGTTGTTGTCTCTTTGATATGTTCCCCATTTATACACTCCATTTTATAATTTTGGCAAAAATCAATGCAAAAATACAAAAAAAGGCGACAGTACTAGTAAGACGCAAAAAAATCTATTTCGGCTTACGAACTGAAAAAAAAGAAAACAAAAGCCATCTTCATTGAATTAAACGAATGATAAATAAAGACAACAGTAGTATATCGCTATTCAAAACTCATAAATGGATAGAAAAAACAAATCCGGGTTACAATCTTAAACTGAGGGAAACGCATTAAATATAAGAGGAGAAAATGACGCAACATTAAAATGCAACACACACAGAAACGAACTAAGCATTAGAAAAAACCCGACAAGAACAAAAAACACAACATCAAAACTAAATTAATAAATTTGGGATAGCAAAGTGCCGTGACATGTCTTATAATAATGTGAATTCACACTTAATATAAGAGGAAACAAACGACATAAAAGAAACACAACGGTAATAAAATTAACAGTACCATTTTTTATGGAACAGCAAATTTTGATAACACAACAAATCCGTATTTTTTTGCCAGTACCGAAGTACTGGCTACTGGGTGAGAGGTACCCTCCAGGACTAATAGTCCACCAGCAGAGGCATAGGCCCAGTGGTAGCAATTGTCTTGCACCAGATGCGCATTTCGACAAAACATGTCTCTTCGGTGATGCTCATGGCCAAAATATTTGAAATCCAAAGCTTCTATAAAAGATGAAGAGCTATAATCCAAAAGGTCCAAAAGTATAGCCAAATCCGTGAAAGGAATTAGACCTTTGCATGAGGGAGATACATTCCTTAATTTATAATAATTTATAATATTTTGTAACAGCTAATTTTAATAACACAAAAAATCCGTATTTGCATGCCAGTACCGAAGTACTGGCTACTGGGCTGTTGATACCCTCGAGGACTTGTAGTCCACCAGCAGAGGCATCGACCCAGTGGTAGTAACATTCAACACACACAGAAACAAACTATAATGTAACAATGGCCACTGCTGACTGTTTAGTTATATGATAATGAAACATTGTCAACTATCTTGCCTGCATTGATATTGTGATCACTATCATCCTACGGTTTTTTTTTTAGATATCCTATAAAACGTTGATTTATTCCAAACACTTATATTTCCCACCACTAGATATAATTGCTATACTGCCTATGGCTTTATATGGCACACTTTGGCATTTTTATTTTTAGATACTCAATATCGTTTTTGATTTAGCCTATATATTTATTATTTTGATTTGATCGTACCTAATGATTTTAATTTCACTTATTCATGAATTTGATTGTAACTTATTGGCAAACATGAATATACAATGCTGGTTGTAATGGATTGAATTTGTACTTTATACAAGATACTGTCTGTGTCTGTAAGTCAGATACACAGTGTAACATGACTTTTGGCGTCGAGTATACGCCTCAACTCAGAATAATCTTAATTATTCGAATCTAGAGTTACCACACAGTGATGCATTCTTAATTGGCTGTCGTCGAAAAGGGGAAATATGTGATGTGAAATATCCCCACAACAAGGTGTATATAAAGATTACAATGAAATAAACGCACAATATTACACACGCTAAGTCGTTGTATATAAGGTAAGCAAAGATTAAAAAAAACTGTCATCAGTGACAAATTCATCAATTTCAAATGTATACATGTATGAACATTTATGAAACTTAATTAAGCTTATTGAAATTTTTCTAGAAACATGTGACAAAAGGAGCAAAATTCATTTGTTGTAAACCTCATACTTGTTACTTTATAGATCAGAGTTATGCCGCTTTGTCGGACGAATATCACATTTAGCAACTAAGGCCGTGTTCACATTGACCTAAATTCGGTGTTGTGTTAGTGTAACTCACACGTAAACTAAACACAATTGCGTTCCCATTGATAAAACTCAATGTTTACATGTAGTGTAAATCATGTTTTATCTACACACAGTCGATAGTCAATGTAGGCCTTGTGTAGGTTAAGTGTACACAAAACTATGCATTTGGGACATTAGTTTTACAGTGTATATATTTAAGGAGGAAACTATTTTTGAGTAAAATTGATAGTTTTGATAAATATTAGTATAGTTCTTTACAGAAATTGTTGTCTAAATTTTATCAATTTTATCAATTTCTGATCAAGACCCAAAGCAGCACCATTGCCAACCCATCAGGCAGCAACCAATTAATTTTCAGGGAGCGGGGATGGCTATTATAGTTGAGTATAAAACATAAAGGAGGGGGAGGGGTGGGGTGTTGGGCTATGGATTTATTTTTTGGAGAAAAAATTTGTTTCCAGTTTTTGTCCCTGATTTTTTTTTTTTTTTTTTTTTTTTTCACCCTCAGCTGCCACTTTATTTAATGCTAAAACTGATTTCGACTTGTAGAAAAAAATCTTTAGCCTAATACCCTCTTCCCCCCTCACCCCCCCCCCCCAAAAAAAAAAATTCAAAACAAATGAAATAAATAGTTGCTGCCTGATTCATTTGAAAAGGTCTTCCCGAATCGACGTGTCGTACACAGAAATATTCGCCACTGGTCTTTACTCAAACAACGATTCACGCATAAATACATTACTAAACAAAGTGTGAGGTAAATGATATGTTTGTCTAGTATCTCAGATCCGTCAAATTACACTTGAAATAATAAAAAAAAACCGTTACCCTAATCCCTTACCAAATACTCCTTGGAGAAGAAATACCATTTGAAACAAACAGAAAAGATAAAAATGTAGTTATCCCTTATATCTCAATCCTTTTTTTCGGCTGTAATCATGCTGCTGCAGCTAACGTTTTCTAATGCGTAATCGAGACATCTCTAGTATATTCAAACTACTGCAAATTATAAAAATGGCTTTCATAAAGTAGCAATCACTTAACTTCAAAAAAGGGGGGGGGTAATTTTTTGTTATCCGAGTCAGATAGTTTTTCGCGCGTACGTTTTTATCCCGATTTTTTGTTCGATGCTGGTGATCAAAATCTTTTTTTTCAATATTAAACACTATAATGTAACGGGAAACTCTTGATTCAGAATATTTTTTTTATCATCTGTATGACCAGATTTTTTTTTTATCAAATTGGCGATTGGAATATTTCCATCCCCCTTTTTGAAGACAAATGGTCGTTCCCTTTCTGCTAGAAAAGTTGTCCGAAAACTTTGAATTCTGTTCTACGTAATGAACATTTAGATGACATATAGTTTACAAGTGTGAACAAAACTAATGTACAGGTAGCTAAACAAGATGTATAGATGTGAACAAATGTAATGTGAAACCAGTGTCCATTACGTTAAACTAATTGTAAACATGTAACATTTATTTCTAAAAAAAACAGTTGTTGGCATGACACGGGTTATGTTCTTCTCATATATTTTATGATAGTATGATACTAAACCCCTAACGGGAGGGATTGTACCTGATATTCATATGATGAAGACATAATCTTTCAATCAGTTTAATTGAGGTCTGGAGCTGGCATGTCAGTTAACTGCTAGTAGTCTGTTGTTATTTATGTATTATTGTCATTTTATTTATTTGCTTTTGTTACATCTTTTGACATCAGACTCGGACTTCTCTTGAACTGAATTTTAATGTGCGTATTGTTATTCTTTTACTTTTCTACATTGGCTAGAGGTATAGGGGGAGGGTTGAGATCTCATAAACATGTTTAACCCCGCCGCAATTTTGCGCCTGTCCCAAGTCAGGAGCCTCTGGCCTTTGTTAGTCTTGTATGATTTTAAATTTTAGTTTCTTGTGTATAATTCGGAGTTTAGTATGACGTCCATTATCACTGTACTATTATGCATATTTTAGGGGCCAGCTGAAGGACACCTACGGGTGCGGGAATTCTCGCTACATTGAAGACCCATTGGTTGCCTTCGGCTGTTGTTTGCTCTATGGTCGGGTGGTTGTCGCTTTGACATATTCACCATTTCCTTTCTCAATTTTATTACTGTACACGGCGTTTGGTGTGAACACGGCCTAAAGCTAGAAAGTGTGGCCTCTAACCGACTAAAAAAATCAGGGGCATTTAGACCTTGTTTTGGCCCAAGAAAATGAAATGTTTGATCACTATTTTAAATTGGCACCTGTTTACAAATGCATAGGATCAAGAAATATATTAGAAAAACATAAAGATTTTTATCTGATGACGTCACGATTACGTTATAATATGTACTATTTTCGCAAAAAAACTGAAAAATACAGAATTTATGCAGTTTTCTCTATATTTCCATTTGAAATTATCGTGCGCAGCCACGAAACAACAAAATAATTTAACAGAAGCTTTATTATAGCTATTGATATAATATCCCCAAATATAAAGTTGTTTCTTGGATGCGCACATACTTTTTCAATCAAAAATATACTTTAGATTAGATGAAGATCAAGAAAAAATCACGAAATTTTTCAAATTATGCAAACTAAGTCATGATTTGTTGCCATGGTAACTTGTTAAATGTCAAATTTGTTTTGCTTTACTGAATACTTTGTACCGGAGTCAAGTAATCAGTAATATAAGAATATGTATGATAACTTTTAAATTTACAGTAATTTTTGTGCCAAAAAAGGGCCTTATTGCCCTTACTCCTTTGATTCTCTTTGAGTTCAGCATAGCTAAACATTTACACTGAACACATGTATATCTTCGAAAACAAGGTTAGAACTGGAATGTCTAAGTAGTATAGTTTAGTTTTCTTGTTCATGACACTAAATAAACTCATCATAGATACTAGGACTATATTTTGTATTTATGACAGATGCATGTTTCGTGTAAAACAGACTAATCTGCAGGGACGCTCAAATCCAAAAAAAAAAGGTGAAAAAAGGCCAAATAAAGTACGAAGTTGAAAAATATTAATTAACAAAATTTCTACAGAAATTTTCCAAATACAAGGTAATATATTTGTGAGGTAGAAAAGCCTTCAATTTAGTATTTCAAAACTTCAAAAGTTTTATAAACAGTTAATTTATAAATATGAACATATCAATTAAATTTCATATCAGCACCGAAGTGCTGACTACTGGGATGGTGTTACCCTCGGAGAATTAAAACGCCATCAGAAGTGGAATCGACCCAGTGGTTGTAATAACACTCATCGTAGATACCAAGTTTAACTTTTGTATTTGCGCCAGACGCGCGGTTCGTCTAAACAATCAAGACCCATCACTGACGTTCGAATCCAAAAAATTTAAAAAGGCTAAATAATGTAAGAAGTTGAAGACAATTGAGGACCAAAAAAGGTCAAGAGCATCTTCTTTTTTTTATATTGCCAACAATATTTATCTATTCCTATATTAACTGTAGAATAGTATGTGAATGGGAGCTGTACCTTCCGTGTAGTTCAAAGGAAAAATGCACAAAATAGCGATATTCTCAGATATTGTTAGTGTTCCTTAACGAGACGACAAAGCGTGCAAATCTCGGACACGAGTTTTATGATTAAAGGGCAAAATATCTCAGAGGAATATTCAAACTCATATAAAAAAAATAAACAGACAACGTCATGGCTGAAAAAGAAAACGGCAAACAGATAAACAGTATAACACAAGATAAAACATACAAACTGAAGACTAAACAACACGAAAATCACTTCAACTAGGGTTGATCGTAAGTGCTCCAAAAGGATAAACAGATCCTGCTATACATGTGGTACCCGTAGTTTTCCTAATGTTATTCAGACCCGACAAATAGTCAAAAGCGATAGGTCAAATTCATGAAACGGGAACGGGACTGTAGTAAAGACATAAGAAACACATCCGATATCATCTGTGAAACAACTATTCCGTAACGTCAACCAACTCGTTATGTCGTCCGTTAAATTTACATAATACAAGACACTATCTAATTTGGCCATTTTTTATGCGAAACAACGTTATACACACTCTTCCAATTTGCACCACTAGTATATATAGTTTCACAACATCTTTGAAGCCCGGCTTTGATTAAGAAGATAACTGTATTGTATGCTCAGCTCCGACGGCATCAATTGGGGATTTGATGGTAGCAAATTAAGTTTACTGGCGACGCGTTAGCGGAGACAGTAAACGGGTATTTGCGACCATCAAATCCCCAATTGATGCCGTCGGAGCCTAAAATACAATATTGTTATCTCAATTCTAATGAAACTGACAGAAAACAACGTGAAAACAGGTATTTAAAATCTGTCATATGCCGTCTGCGCTTGCGCGTACGTACCATAGCATCAAATGTGAATTGATGCCATGTAAATAAGTGACGTTATCTAATCAAAATGAATGTTACAAACGTTGTTGCATTAGAATGCTGATTAAATAGTTATTACAAAAATTAGACAAAGGTTTCGTGACAAATTTGAAAGACCCCGCAATATACCATTGTGTGTAGGGATACTTGTAACGTTTATGTATCCAATAAAGTGATTGAAGATCTTCATAACTGGTTAAAATTCCAAAGGAACAAGATCCAGTTCTTCATAATTGGCTAAAATTCCAAAGGAACAAAGAACAAACCTATGATTATCCAGAATTTCATCTTTGATAATTGTCATGGGGTTATATGCTGTGTTTCCAGGTAAATGTCAATACCTAATTCATTTATCAAGCGGTTAATGCTATGATATTTACACATACAAACAATGTTATTTTGTGATTTATCTGCGGGGTCAACAACAAATTCGTTCTGGAAGTAGGACAAATTTTTTGCAACATTCAATTTGGGTCTTTAATGATTAATGTAGCATTGGTATTGATAGGTCAATTTATATTCTAACATCTGATTTATATGAACGACATAACTATATCCGGATTTCGACAATTAATGTCTCTTCAGTGATGTGAGCAATTGAAACAGTATTCATCTTTATATATTTTTCATATGATTTGTCTGAATTCAGGATTTTTATGATTCGAAATATGATGGAGGGATTATATAATCTCAACAAATATAATACATGCTCGACCGAAAAATATAAATAAGCCTTAATTGAAAACAACGTTCAAACTTATGATTGCGTTGGATAAAAACTGCATTATATTTTCATATGCATGCACAAACAAATCTCGGTCTACAAACAGTACAAACAACATTTCCCAAAAGACAAAAAATGGAAAAGCATATTTTAACAAAATGCATTTTATTAGCGGGTTGAACAACGGATGTTTGTAAACACTGCTGACTGAAGGCGGTTGCAAAAAAAAACCAGATCAATAGATCCTAATTATTTATTTGATACCAAACAGAAAACAATAAACTAGCGGAAAGGCTATGTAGTAGTGTCATTTTTAGCTTATAAAATAATAATAAAAATATCTTATAAAGTTTAACTCTAGAATTTTGATAAAGGAATATCATTATTTAAATCCAAATATACACTTTACTTTTTATATTGAGTTCATGAATATTCAAAAGGTTCTTACTTTAAAATTACGTATTTGATTGGTCATTGTGATTTCGCGGTCAATTTATATTTTGTATTGACCAGGTATATTTTGCACGGGAACTTGAAAATCACAGACGCATTGTATTGTATCCCGAATTATTACCTGTTATGTTTTCATTCATTGTGGACACAACATATTACATATTGATGTAAGTTAACTTCTTTATTGTATAATTAGTATTTTTTACATGTAAATTATAAATTTAGCAAAGTTTCTATTATATGATTACGTTCTCCTCGTAAAGTTTGGTTATTACATAAGTATGATAGATGTACCCGAGAATTTTTTATTTAGCTTCGTGCTACATATATTTTATTATCTACCGTTAATTTGTCACGATAGAACAATATATTTGCTTAGCTATTTGATTATTGATACAGATAATTTATATTTCATAAATGGCGGCATATTAGACAAAATAAGGAAAAGTGTTAAAGTGGATATTTATTAGTACACTTATATTATACATTGTAATGATAGAAGTATAACTATAAATGAACTGGAGTTATTTTGTCATATCGTATATTTTAATATTTTATGAGTCCGAATGTTTATGATTGCATTTTGGTTTTAGGACTCAATTGATGTAATTATATACAGAGTATACATTGTGAACTGTGCCTTGTCCTTGCCAGTAAAAACTCACTCCACAAGTGGTAAGAGTCAATCTATTTTTAACCATGTAATGTTGTAAACAAGACGTTATGGATTATTTCCCTTTAAATATGCGGTTTTAAGCATATTTAATATATTGGCTTAATTAGTCTTTATGAGAATAGTATCTACATTTTAATTATTGTTGTAATGTAATTGTATGTAAAGAACAAACAATATATTATGTTCCGATCAGTTTAATGTTAGGTTCGCAGTTTTAACTTTAGTTTTGTACCGTACACATAGTAAACCAGCACACACTATATAGTATATTATTTACGATCAAGGGTTACATTCTTGTGTAGTGTATATCAATGAATTTTAAAAGTACACGTAACATCATCTCACTGAATGTCTATTATATGTATTCGCAGTATAGTACACAGTATTAAAGTGCATTGTATTTTACCATAAATATATGGGATAATGTATAACTTAGGGTACTTGAGTTTTATAATAGATCCGTTATTTATAATTGTGATATTGTTATTTCAGAGTTTATTTTTATACTACTGGTATATTAAATAATCCGAACCCTAAACAGAGTTTGTTATATCTTTATCCAAGAATCGACCCTGTTACAGCTATATAATACTTCGTTGACAATACTATCTACATGATTTACATAATTGCTTTTAAAACGATTTATCATGAGTAATGCTAGCAGATTAAGTTTGGGAATTTTATACTATATTTCCTTGTCTATGCATTGAAAAAACTCTGAAAATGCGTATTTTGATCTGATCAATTAATCACTTGAACAGCTATATTTTTATGTATTTGTGTTTATGTTGTGACCAGGGATACTACGCCTAATATCTATCAATAAAACTATATAAAAAAATAGAGATTGCTTGAAAACAAATCGGCCAAAATCCTATTTTCCGGGCAATCTCTAATACCATGTCTGATCAGGTTTCCTTAAAGACAAATACTATTTCCGGGTTGTCTTCAATACCATGTCAGATCTGGCTCCCTAAAAGGCGTCATCATATTTTTTTTAACTATAAATAGGAATAAATAATGTATATTCGTGGAGAATGTGTCATAAGAATAAAATCCTTAAAAAAACCCAGATTTTAATGTATCAGCCACATTGGACATAGTGATTGTCTTAAACTGAGAGGTGTCTTGCAAGGATGGCCATATATTGCATGGTCCTCAGGCCGAGTTGTCATGTTTACCAGAAGCATTAGGTGGGGTTTTGAGGGTCTAGCCAACCATTGTCCATCAAATATGTGCTGTTCGGGACGTGGTGCTTAGTTTGTCTGTTCTGATGTAGTGCACAGCTGCTCATATATATTACCAACTTGTTCCTGGTCTGTATCTTTATTTGATCTTTCTTGATTGGGTGGGTTCCTGTTGCCCTAACCTTGAGCGCAGATTCTAGAAGATGCATCACGGTGGCCCTTTACTCCGCAGGTAGTTCACTTGCTGCAAAATTGGGGGTTATGACCTTTAACTGTTCATTTAGCACACGTGAATGTACACGCCTCACATTATTTATACCTGGCCTTGCGCTCATTCCTCTGTCACTGAGTAGGACTATTACAAGCCCATCATTTGGCTCCAGCTGCTTGGTGTCGTTTTTGGATTACTTGTATTACATGACGCACTAATTGAAAGAGCTCAATCTCCTACTGCACTCTTTGTGACTTTGCCCTGTTCTTTCTGAGCAATAAATGACACCGTCTCTTCTAGTGTTCGATTAGTAACCTACCAGGTCAGACATACTTTTTGGGTCTGCAATACCTCTCACTAAATTGTCCTTTATGATGTCATCACTGTAATCAAATATGTGGTTGCAACCTAGTTCTTTGCACGTGGCTTTATACTGGCAGAGTGATGCTTGGCCTCTAAGATTGGCCAAAAAATTCTGATATTTGACCCGGGTGATTGAGCCATTCTGTTTAATTTAATACGTTGGACAAGTGTGCTGTCTTCCTCTACGGCCAGCCTTTTGATAGCTTTTAGAAGATCTGTCTGTATCATACTGGCGACATCACCTTGAAGGTCACGCAAAATGTCTATACGAAGATTATTGTCACTGCAGTAGAAAAGGTCAGTGGACAAGACATTGTCTGTGATTGCCATCCCTATTTCATACATTTTCCTCTGTCTGGTGAATGCTGACCATTGGTCTGGATCACATCCTGCAGCTATAGTAGGTGGGTCCAATTTTAACTTGTGCGTTGACGGTTGACACAGAGGTAGATGGACGGTTCTATCATGAATCTGTAGAGCAGTGATTAGTGCAGCGACAAATGCTTCATCTAGGTCCTGATATTTCCGATCACAGCCGTCTATAGGGTACTGTAGAAGTGGCATATTGATCAATTCACTGTTTTCAGCTGTTAGTTCAGCATCAGTCATAAATGAGTCAGTATTCTTTTAGTTAATATCTTTAATTATTAGGATGATTGATACCTGAAATTTATATATACACAGTACACTAGTAAATGAATAGTTGACCACTTTGTAAGTAAACAGTTTCGAAGTATTTCTGCTTTCACTGCGAACAGAATTGTATTGTCACTTTAATGAACAATTCTGTCGTCAAACATGAAGATGAGTCGGTAATATACAGTTGCTTTGTATGGTATTTTGAGAGGCTAAGAATACAAGCACGTCCTAAAAATTTTCTGTTCATTGTTATATGTTCATTGAATAATTGTATATGTTTTTATGAGGAATTACATGAATGCTAATTTATTCCTAAGACACTCACAGCATTGTTTGTAGCTTTCTCCGCAGGTACAGCAACATATTTATCGTGTCTAACTAATTTGTATCTGAAAAGAGACTTTAAGCTTTTATTCACACAGTTTTTCAACTTATGAATTTGACGTTTTATCAGAGACCTGATTGTTTTGACCCAATCTGACAAAATTTCCAGTTGAACATTTTCTCGTTAAGCCCATGCTCTGGCATTGTCCTCAATGAAATAAATAATACAAATTTGGTTCCATTTGATTAAATCAGAATTCAAATAATTTAGCAAAAACCCTAATTAAAAATGTATGCTTTGGTAAAATCAATCAAAACTTTGTTATACGATGACAATCCCTTACGACTGTAACAGGATGATGAATGATACTAGTAGTTAAAATGTAAAATATTAAAATTTGTATTACTGATTAGTTTCAAAATTGTTAGAAATTCGATAGACTATCACATCGAAATAGCAACTATTACAAAATACTTTTTAAGTAACCTATGAAAACCATGATATGAAACCTTATGATGAAATCGTATTATAAAAAGAGCATTCAGTTTGTTGATATCAGATTAAATCAGAATTCAAATAATTTAGCAAAAGTCCTAATTAAAAATGTATGCTTTGGTAAAATCAATCAAACTTTGTTGTACGATGACAATCCCTTAAGACTGTAACAGGGTGATGAATGATACTAGTAGTTAAAATGTAAATTATTAAAATTTGTATTAATACTGTTTTGTTTCAAAATTCTTAGAAATTCGATAGACTATAACAACGAAATAGCAATTATTACAAAATATTTTTTAAGTAACCTATGAAAACCATAATATGAAACATTATGATGAAATCGTATTATAAAAAGAGCATTCAGTTTGTTGATATCTGTTGAATGTTTATCAAGCTATAAAGTGACTACCCTAGGTTGCCATGAAGTCAAGTTATGTTAAAGGATTATTGTACATATTTACTTCGTGTGGTAATGTATTATAGTACTATTAAACAGTATATATATATTTTTTTATATAGATTACACCGTTGGTTTTCCCGTTTGAGTGGTTTTAAACTTGTAATGCGGGGCCCTTTATACATGTAGCTTGTTGTTCGATGTTAGCCAAGGCTTCGTGTTGAAGGCCGTACATTGACTTATAATGGTTTACTTTTTTAAATTGTTTTTGGATGAAGAGTTGTTTAATCGGCACTCACACCACATCTCCCTATATCTATCGTATGTTGAAACAGTTTTTGTTTTACAAAGTAAGTGTCAAGAATAAATAACCTTTCATATAACATCATAATGTATTTTAAAGTTGCTGCATTTCTTTGTCTTAATTCTTAATCTATTAAAAATACAATGTTTGAATGTTCATTCTACTTAAATACGCCCCATGCAATTGTACAAGGGTGAAAAATGATAGTTTAGAAACTTAAATGTTGAGATGTAATATTGTGATGTAATATCTATTAAAATTTTGTAATACGATATTTGAATTTGGAAAAAAACTTAAAGGAATTTTTGGTCCTCAATGCTCTTCAAGCTCGTTCTTTCTTTAGCCATTTCATATGTCATTATTCGGGCGTCACTGATGGGTCTTTTGTAGACAAAAAGTGCGTATGGCGTAAATATAAAATTCAGTCCTGGTATCTATGATGAGTTTATTCAATTCTGAATTTTCAATATGTCTAGATGTTGCATCTCTGTAAATATAGACATTGCAATTTCTCTTAGAAACTCATTCTACAGCTAAAACTGTACCATTGTGACTATGACGTTTAGAAAAGAATATTATCCTAATTTATAGTTCATATGCCTAACTATTTTTTTTTCCAAGGTCAAAACATAGGGCTGTCAAGCATATTTTCAGCGAATGGAGATTACACTTACACTAGAATTTGAAATTACCCCTACATTGTCTTTAGGATTTTTTCATATTTCAATATGACCAAAATGCATACTAGTATATTGTCATTGATATGCCAGGTCATAATGATAAATTAACCGTTGACAAAACATAACAGTTTTGAAATAATAAGGCTCATTTTTAATAGTTTAGATAAATGCTTTCGGGATCAAAATCTGACCTGTTTGTTCCATTGGAATGATTGACAGAGCTGCATGAGGAGGCACCAAATACAGACGTTTTGGTAAATAAAGGCGCAGCAATCATTAATATATTGAAAACCCGGTGGAAGTTAGACATTTGAAGAATATTTCAATGACATTTGCATGCCTTAAATACATGATCAGTTGTGTTTTGTAAGTCGACTTGATGTAGTTTGGGATGAGTACATCTCGAATAATAGTAGTTTGCAAGCCTTAACAAGATATAAAAGAGGCAAAGCTGTGATAAGACGAGTCCTACCAGATTCAAAAGTACCACGAAACTGGGAGGAATTTCTTAGGGTTAATGACAATAAAACGGAGCTGTTCATATATTTAGCAGAACAATTAGTAGCTTCAGTAAGAGAGAATGATGAACAGAAACAGGTGATTACTACGTAAGGAACTGATGTTCTATGCAGACTACATTTGTACCAAAAGATATAAGAAAATTATTACCGTGCACACACGAAGAAGCAGACACACGGATGATGATGCATGTGTATGATGCTGTAGAAGAAGGATTGAAACGGGTTATATTGAGGACAGTTGATACGGCTGTTGTAGTTATAGCAATTTCTATTGTCCATGAAATTAGGGTGAATGGGTTTTCGATTGCTTTTGGAGTTGGCAAAAATTTCAGATATTTAGCTGTTCATGACATCGCCAAAGGTCCTGGATCTTTAATTTCAAGGGGACTTTTGTTTTTGCACTCCTTTACAGGTTGTGATCAAGTATCGGCGTTTGCTTACAAAGGAAGGAAAACTGCATGGGATAAATGGAGCTCTTTTGAAGAGATTACACCTTTGTTTGAAACATTAAGTAGAGCAGCATCACCTAATGTTATTTCCAATTTCATGCTTCAGATAGAGCGATATGTTATACTGATGTATGATAAAACAAGTGAATGTACGAAGGTGAACGACGCACGGAAAGATCTATTCACTAGAAAAGTAAGGGCAATAGATAACATTCCTCCATCAGAATCGGCTTTACTAGATCGAGCTGTTTACATGGCAAGCCTTAATTGAAGTAGGATGCCCAATCAAGAAATGTTATCGATTTGCCTTAATGGCATCCGATACAGTTTCAAGGGAGTTAACTCTTGGCGCAACGGTATGCGTTTGAATTCCCGCAATACGTCACTTTTTACGGGACGTTATGCGTGTAATGTTCCGTAATAAGAAACGTTATGTGGAATTTGTATGCTCCAATTTCTGTTACTTCCGCATGCTAACTTCTACGCCATTAATATTGATTCTAACAGGATAACAGTCTAATAACATCATAAGAAATAAAACAAATTACAGTTTCTTTAAGATCTTCAACAAAATATTGTATACAGTCGGAAAGCTGACCCCGGTTTGACCCCATTTCTTAAAGCAACAATGGACGTCATGTGATTACCATATATGGGCATATTTTTACCAAAAAAAGTTAAGCCCGTTTTTTGGAATTTGTATTACTTTGCATGAATTAAAACTAATTTCCTTTATAGTAAACATTCTTGAGTAAATAAGAAATATATTACTCAACTCATTTATGGATTACACTCATTTTTTTTTCTCTCAAATGTGTTCTGAAAGTCAAAAGTGTTGACGAAAAAAATTGGTCACAGAAAATTAAAATCGTAATTTTCTTTCTTAACTTATCGGGAAGCTATGCTGAATTTAAATTATGTTATGTAACATAACTTGGACTATGATATTTCAAATTTGTGCCAGTTGATATGCTAAGATACGCAAATGTGCCAGTTAGATGTGTCGATATTTCTGACGAAGCGAGGCCGACGTTAATTCACGAGTTACGTCCCTTTTTTGACACTATCATGAACAAACTATTGTTATACCAAGCACCATATGCTGTAATTTACATGTGGATATCATTAAAATAGTCTTATTAAATATGTGTTGATACTGTAAAAAAAAAATAGTGAATAGCTTTTTAGCACTTTTCAGAACTCAGTCCCACTCCCAGTGAAATAGGCACTATGTGTCCCTATGTGCCGTAATAATCTAATATTAATTTAATATTCCAAGGGTTAATTTAATTTTAATGTTTTGGTAAGTATTTTTACTGCTGTAACCAAATTATTTCTACACAGAAATAAATTTCTACTCAATTAATACAAGGGGTAGTCAAAATATTCATGAATAATGGACCTGAAAAGACAGGATTAAGATGATAGAAAACAGGAGTTCCTTTTCATTAGGCTACTGATACCTTTTTCATTTAAACTTTAAAAAGATCATAATGAAAGTATTCTGAATTTAAAATCTTCATTATTTTAGATAAAAGGAAAATTAGTTTGCAATCCTTGTATGAACAAACTAAATATAACAATAAATGTTGTCTCATTGATTTCATGCAAGTTATTATAGTTCTAATGAATGGACTCAAATTATAAAAATAACACACTAAACCAATAAATAAATGATGCTAATCATGAACTTAAAAATAAATTAGACAAAATTGACTCAGTAATATTTTTCTTCTTTGAAAAAAATAATAACATTAAAAAACTATGCATTTTTATATTTACATAAAATATAAAAAAAAGATGTGGTATGATTGCTAATGAGACAACTATCCACAAAAGACCAAAGTATTTCAGAGCAGTTTCTGGGGGGCTCAGTAATCAATTATGTTTAAGTTCTATCATAAGTCAAAATTAAGTCACACTTCATGTCACTGTTAGTATGATAATGCTTTGAATAAGATTGATTAAAATGATACTCTGAATGTGAGTGTTTTGAGGCAGCAACCATGGAGGGGGGAACTATGTTTTTTTTGTCCAGACAAGTTGAAACGATTCTTCTCTTTCAATTTTAGCATTTCATTTAATGGCAGCTGAAGGTAAAACAAACATTTTTTTTCTCAGGGTCAAAAACAAATTATTTTTTATCCAAAAATTGGAAACAAACTTTTTTTTCAAAACAATCAATAGCCACCACCCCTACCCCCACCAGAAACTCAAATGATTAATGGCTGACTAAGTTCAAATTTGGGACACTACTTATTCATTTACTTTTGCAGGATTCCTTTATCACAAAAAAAATATTATTATAAACAACGAATGAGTTTTATGTAATTCATCTAAAGCAGTTAAGGTTGTGCAAAGACAGTATAAGATTTCCTTACCTTGTTTTTAGTTAAGTCGTACATTTCACTGACTTGAAGAGAATAATTAATCCAGTCAAATGTTCACAGCTGATCTCGCCATTACTTTTTCAAACAAACATGTGTGAACATTGACTGTGTTCAGATGCAAGGTGACATCGATGTGTAAGCCCGAAAAACTACAATGTCAAAAAATGTCTTTCTTTTGGAATTTATTTCAAACGGGGAATTTCCCAAGGGGTGTCAGATAGAACGTTGTACTTGATGCTTTTTTTTAATTTTATGATACGTATTATTATTAGTAAAAGGAGGTCGAAATTTTGTATATTTGCTCAAAATTCAGATTTGTGGGCGTAATTTCTTTTTTGAAAGGAAGACATAACTTTTTTGTTATAGAAGATAAACACAATTTTTTTTGTGTTAAATAATCGGTTATTTCTGTATTTTATAAATATCCAAAAAATAAATGCATTTTTTAATTCAGAAATAACTCATATTTATCAAATGTTCATGAATTGAGGAAAATACGTCATTTTTTGCTGCATGTTTATCAAAATTTAAAAAAATCCTCTATTTACAGTTTTATAAAAATTTGACTCACATAATCTCCCTGCAAAATGAAACAAATTGCTGTTTTGAAAAAAAGGGGTCTATGAACTCGTTTTCAGTCGAAAATTGCATCTTTTCCCGATATGTCACAGTTTGACGTCGCGAAAATAACATTTTACGTTAGCAACGTCATTACCTCTCCTGTAACTGTAAGAAAGTAGCAACAACGGTCGTTTCTTAGGGCTAGCTTTCTGACTCATCCATGATTGACATTTCATTACATCACAAGAAACCAATGATATTTTAGATATAATACGGAAAATGTAGGTAAACGCCACTAATATAAACAATGACACAAATTAAAAAAAAAAAAAAAGTTCTTATTTCTTCCACGTTGCACGTATTTTATCTAACAAAAGGCAATAGCCAACAATATGTTTAAACATCCGTAAAAACTTTTTATAACTCGCTACTCACTTTTTATAACTCGCTACTCACTTTTTATAACTTGATACTCGCTTTTTGCAACTTGATACTTGCTACTCGACTAAACGTAAATCTCAAAAAATTTACGGGACATATTATGGTATAGAAATGACCGGCGCGTCCGTCTGTCCGTCGTAAACATGGTACAGCATATTATCCAAAATCATAAGACGACGAGCGTATCATGCGCTCGTAGCGCAACTGTTTATTTTTTTTTTTTTTTTAATATTTTTTATAAATATATTAGTGAAATGACGGAATGACAGCAAATACAATGCAATTTTCAATATAATCAATACTTCCGAATGGCATAACTCTTTTAAAGAATAGTTGATATGCACTGATTTTCGAGCGTGTTCATACGATATCAGTTTAATAGAAAGTTAACAAGAATTGTACACTTGAAAATTTAATTAACCAGAAGGACCGGAAGGACAGACTGAGGAATGGACGTGCGATATTTTATGTACGCGCTTTATGGTGAAAAAATATATAGTTATTGACCAACGCTATGAGAGAAGGATTTTAATCGCAACTAATCCAATCGTATTTGCCAAATAAAAAAAAATCAAAGTTATAATTTCATTGTTCACCTATTTGAAGAATATTTGGACAAAATAAAATTGAGATTGGAAATGGGGAATGTATCAAAGAGACAACAACCCCACCATAGAAAAAACAACAGCATAAAGTCACCAACAGGTCTTCAATGTAACGAGAAATTCCCACACCCGGAGGCGTCCTTCAGATGGCCCCTAAACAAATATATACATTGTACTAGCTAGTTCAGTGATAATGATCGCCATACTAATTTCAAAACTGTACACAAGAAACTAATATTAAAATAATACAAGACTAACAAAGGCTAGAGGCTCCTGACTTGGTACAGGCTCAAAAATACGACGGGGTTAAACATGTTTATGAGATTTCAACCCTCCCCCTATACATGTACCTCTAGCCAAATGTAGAAAAGTAAACGCATAACAATACGTACATTTAAAACTCAATTCAAGAAAAATCAGAGTCTGATGTCAGAAGATGTAACCAAAGAAAATAAACAAGATGACAATTATACATAAATAACAGCAGACTACTAACAGTTAACTGACATATCAGTTAAAGCATTCTTTAGCAAATTGAAGACTTCTCCTTTATAAGATTTTGCTTTTGTTTTCTGACCACATAAAACAGAAGATGTGGTATAATTGCCAATGAGACAAGTTGATCTCTCAACAAGAGACAAACATGACACAGAAATTAATAACTATAGGTCACCGTACGGTCTTCAACAATGAGCAAATCCCATATCGCATAGTCAGCTCATAGTATAAAAGATCACGAAATGACAATGTAAAACAATTCAGACGAGAAAAGTAACGGCCTAATTTATGTGCTACAATTTATGTACAAAAGAAGTTCCATTTGCAGGATAATGCCGAGTTCACACGTAATTCGAATTCGATTCGCATTAACTAATTCGAATTAGTTTAATTCGCATTCAAAATGTTTTACGTACTAACGTAAATTCTAATTCGAATTGCAATGCGCGTTAAATTTGATTTACTGTCCAAACGACGTTAACTTTTAATTCGTATCAACAAAACCGGATGTCTCAGTGATTAAAGCGTGAATAAAAGGATTTTAAGGAAAATTTGGAATGAAACAGCAACCCACCAAACAAAACAAAATAAATCTAGAGGTCAACATACGGTATGAAATAATATACGAGTGTGTACAGTAAATGTACCTGTAATATGTCAAGTTCTAAATTGCCGAGTCTTTAATTTTAAAAGTCGTCAAAATTATCAACAGTCCGTAATAACTTTTCTTGAGATGTTTCTCACTTAGACCACAAACAGAGAGAGGGATTTGTTATATTACCAATTTATAGATAGTAATTTACACATGTTACAAGCAATATTTATACATCTGAAAAATGAATCCGGTCATTTGCAGAGATAACGTCGAAAGTGTCTGCCAGCGACGTCGTGCACTTTAGCGCTAACGTTGAGGTTACAAAGGGGGGCCAAATTTTTAGGATAAATCGCGTTTATCAGAGGAATCAAGCACGGTGACCTATATTTTTTATTTGGGATTTGGAGAAAGCATAACAAAATGCAATTTATGCAGAAAAATTATAAAAATGTCATTTTCAGAAACAGTTTATTTCTATTTTTTTTAGGTTCTTTGAGCATCTGGTCCGCAATGACAAGAAGGCTTGAATAATTGTATAGTTATTCATGTAGTGATTTATTTTTTTCCTTTTTGTCACTTACCACAGCTTCAGATTGAACCCGATCTTAATCATTTACGACGAAAAATATCTGCTCCAAATTTTTTTTAACATTGCCTAATTTTTTTACAAAATTGCACAAATCCCCAATTTTCAGCCTCAATTTTCTCGAAAACAAGCACGGTGACCTATGTTTTATTTTGTGTTTTATTTTATTACTCACCAAGCCCTACAACATATTACAAATTTATAAAAAATGACATTTAATCGAGAAACTTATCGGATGCCCTTAACGGAATAACACACGGCTATATTTAATATCTTTTGAAAGAGGAGAACAAGCCTCATCGAAATAGCGGTGTCGTCATTGTCTGCCGTGGTCACGTTTTTTTTTATTAAATCAGAGTCAAAGGTCAAAGCAAAAACCATGAAAAATGCACAGTCACATATAGATAGCTTGTTTCTCCTAAATATATGCATTCAGAGTAAAATAAAAACTACCAATTTATAGAAAAATATCTTTTATAACTACATTTAGAACTTATTTTATACTTTTATCGCTTAAAAGGACTTTAGATTGACTGTTTTGTATGGTGGGGCAAATTTGAAATGTTCAAACAGCTGTTAAATAACAGTGACCTTGACCTATTTCAATATCTAGATTTGAATTTTTTGTATTCAATTCGTTACAAGTAATATATAAAGACGTTTTTTTAGATCTTAATTTTAATCATTTGTCGAAAACAAAATGTCTTTTTCTACGTCTTTTGATCATTGATAGTAAGGTGTTCGTCAATTTTTAGGAAAATGTAAAATTTCTATTATTGGATGTGAAAGAGTATATATAAGTGATTTGTTTCGAAATGTCGAACATGGTTGAATATAAAGCTCTGTGTATAGCTATGCTGCATAATATTGCATACGGAGAAAAAAAAAGGGGGGTCAAAGTTACGAAAACAAAACGTCTATAAAAATACAGGTAAATCACCACATCTTACATATTCAGATGACTAAATGAACAACAATTGAATATAATGTATACAAGTATTCCAAAAAATATATTAAGGGCGAGTGGTATGTACAGCACCGATGTATTTTACAAACAATTGCAAACAAAAAAGGAATGAGAAACCAAAGAGACATTAAAACATATAAAATGAAGACAAGCAGACTTCAGCATGGCAAAACACGAACAAAAACACGAACGCAAATAGAAAATTGTGATCGAGGCTAGTATTACCTACTACATTCTATGGTCTCCTGTAGTTAAAGCCCACCAACCACGCCATGGTCAGAGAACATATGGCAGAGGTTTTTTTGAATTATTTTTTTAAAATATCCTTCGGAATCACCACTAGATAGATTATTACTATATTTCCAACGATTTCAAAATTGATTAGATTTTTTATTCATTGTTAAGACAATATTATGGACTGCTTAATTTTCATTCGATAGCTAATAATGATTTATTAGGTCTGTACACACAGAAAAATGAAATCTTGTACATCGTCCTTTTTGTTTTGTACTGTAACCAGACGAGTATTAACATTTTGACCGTATGTCATTTGCCTGACATAGGCGTAAATCTGTACATGATAGATTTTGTTCGAAGCAAGTCAAACCCCTTGAAAACACCTATTCCCCCCCCCCCCCCTATTACAAGAACAAACAAAATCTTGCAGAAATATTGATGACATCTGACCTTCGACATAGACAGAACCAAATCATTATTCATTTCCCATTACTTTTGCTATATGGGAAGACATCAAATTTAATATTGTCTATACCCTCTGTCGGTGGTTAATATACATCAAATTTACGTCTGGCGTGAGGCTCTTATTTCATATTGTTAAAAAGTATATTCACAAGTAGGAAGGTTGACAAGGGAGAAAGTTTAAATTGCAGCCAATTTTATGCTCAATTTGTTAATGGCACAATGATCTGTTTAAAGTTTTGACTTGAGATCGTGCAACCTAACAACAAGATTTCGAGCTGCATCTATAGATTCATCGATATCATAATTGGAAAGGTTTGGCAAATCGGTGAAATCATCTAAGTTGTCCTTCAAGACTAAAAAAACAGTGTGCATAACGATCATAAACAGGGCCGATAACGTTGTAAATCGCACTGGTCATGAGACTTTTACATATTTCGTAGACAGGTACCGTATACTAGTATAGCGGCGAAAATCGTGTGTGCAAGTTATAGTGCCTGTTCGAAACCATAGCTCATGCGTATGCTGCATGCTGCATGAACGCATAAGATCAGAACATGTGTACCTACTGACTTTATTATTATACTACCCGTGATTACTTTCACAACGAACTCTTTGTCTACATGAATAGCAAGTGAAACCATGCGAGCATCTACTGTATACTCCTTCTGAGCTGATATAGAGTCCTTGGAAGTGCTAGTTAGAATATGACTTCCTCATGTATCATCGTAACTCTTGATATACCATGATGTTGTACAATCGATTCGACAAAAAATCTGATTAAGGCCTGATGGTTTTAAGAATTTTTTTCCAGTGAGGAATTTGACGACCTTCTATATATAGCATGACACACTTTTACAGACGCACACTACTAATAAAATAACTGCAGTTGTGTCTTCAACCAACAATCAATCAATGTAACCATCAGTACAAAGATGGTCTTGGTTTGAAGCATCATGCAATAAGCTAAAGTCTTTCCGTGCTCTCATATTCTCGATAACGATTTTGAGTGCTAATTCTTCGCTTATTTATAAGCAATTCAGTAGAAGAACCCTGACATATAACAATTATCCCATTGTATTTCAGTCCTTATTCGTTTTGGGCTTGACTGTGAATGTGTGCCATATTCCTAGTCTGATACATGACCGAACGATTTGTTTTGTATATTACAATTATATATGAAACCTATCTATTCAAAAAAACAATTAAAGTTATAAACAAACCAAAAAATATTTCCAATTACAAAACAACGCTCTCCAAACTAACTGGACCATTCCAATTATAAAACAACGCTCTCCAAACTAACTGGACCATTCCAATTATACAATTCAACCATACAACAAGCAAAAAAGAGAAATGAACTAAGTGACAATTGTCCTAGTTAATGACCTGATAGTGTAAACAACAAAACGATTAACTGCACGAGAAAAGACAGAATTAGCACTAAATTTGTGTTTTAAATTGCTATTTTCTTCTCACCTATTAACATTACATGTAAGATATTTGGCTCTTACATGAACCATGTCTCTTTGATGTAATCAGCGTAAAATCCCGTGAAAGTAACACGCAATAAATTTTCTTTCGTTCAAAGTGTGGTAAATTTCAGCTAAAAAAATAGTCTATACTTAAGTTATATAAATCTTTTCGGCTTTCGTTGTATGATAAATTTAAATTCTAAGCTAATGATAAGTATCGTTTGAAAAAATAACACAAACGCAATAATTTTATTTTTCGTATTGAAGATAGCCTGTATGATTAGGTATCTTTGGATACCCTAAGAAACCACAAAATTTTGAAAAACGTGACCACGGAAGCTTACGACGACATTCATGATTGGAAAATATAATGATTTTCCTATAATTTGCATATAAATATAGCCGTGTGTTACTCGTTAACTAGACGTCTTTTTCGATACGAGGCACCCTACTATTGGGGGAAATTTCTAGAACCTTCTCCCCAAGTAGGTTCACCGAGTGAATGAGGATGGCAGAAAGCCAAAACACAGATGTTGATACCCTATTAGACATTCTTGCAACAAACTTCAGACTGTTGTAATGAGCTGATAAAATGTGGCTGTAAAATTGAAATGAAATGTCGTGGACGATGCAAATGTGTGAAGGCCATGCTGTTATGTACAGCACTTTGTAAATGTGGTGGGGATTGTGACAGAGAATAAATTATAAGTGTAATTATTTCGTGTAGAAATGTGTTTGAAGTACAATTTGATAGAAAAATTATAGGTAAAGTTTTTAGCAAAGTTTGGGTTTTGTGCATTTCACTTGTTTTGGGATGTACCAATTTTCACCCTTACCTTTTTGTCTGCAATTATATGTGTCTGTTTAAACCAATTGTGACATTGATGGAGAGTTGTCTGATTGGCCCACATACATTATTTTCTTATATCTATATAACATGTATTTCGTTTCGTTTTAGTAATGGCTGATGTGAATATTGCATTAAAGAAACCTACAAAGATGTCTTCAATCTATGATCCTAAAATTAGCGAGGGAAAAGATTATCTGTGTTGTAACTCTACATATGCTGTTGATGGAGAAAAGACAGTATGGACAGGTAGCGATTTTTTGTGTGCACATACAGACATTAACGTTAATCAGCAGTCATGGTGGGCAGTCGATCTACAGAATGTTTATGATATCAGTGTTATAGATATTTATGGACGCACAGATTGTTGTCGTAAGTCTTACTTTTTTCTATTTCTAAAAATACCTATATTAAGAAGGTAAATAAAGTAAAACAATTTTAACCAGAAAAAACAAATATTCGTTAAAAAATAGAGCACGAATTTTACTTGAACAGTTTATATTCAAAAGTGCTGATAACCTAATATGCATCTGTAATATGACTATAAGTAACCCACTTAGATGCAGATCAGGATTTTGAAAAGGTGTCGTCCCAAAACTATGCAACGTTTGGACTGTAACAGTTAAAAAGTCTGTTTTAACCATAGCAGTAGCTCCATAAAAGGTCCTCTTTAAATAAATTCGTCACGGCCACTCTTTTTTCTGGATTTTATACCATCACTTGAGTTGACTCAAGCAAACTTGTCATAGTGAAAGATTAATGGGTACACATAAAATCCAATTATAGATAGCCGACATACGGTACTTGGAATACAACTATGTATACACTTGTGACTTGTATTACGTACATAGTACATCTGCAAAATCAAGAACAAATACAGATAGTTGATTTTTTTAATCATATGTAGAACTTATAAATAAATGAAAATGGTAAAAAAACAAACCTAGGCAGCCTGGATCGTGAAGATATTTTTATTACGTAAACATTTACTTGTATGATTTTTATATAAGTTGAGCCAGGGGTCCCAACACGAGCAGCTCTTTGCAATGTTTTATAATTATGAAATATTATTTTATCATTAAACTAATTTCCTTTAAGATAATTTTTCAATGAGGTTTCAGATGTAGTTTTTCCCCGTATTTTCTACTATCCCTTTTAAGTCTATATCTAAGTAATTGGTAGTTCAATTTGAACTTTTAAACATCAACTCGTTTTGGACATGTCCAGAATATGTGTTCTATGGTTTCTAATGAGTCCGTACAGAAAGTATTTTGTGAAACTTTATTATGTAGAGGGCGATGGATCATGTAATATGAGTCTGTACACTACAAAATATAATATAATGTATAGTAAGTCAAAAAGTTTCTCAGTTTAAATATATTGACAGGTAAAAAAGAAGATGTGGTACGATTGCCAATGAGACAACTATCCACAAAAGACAAAAATGACACAGACATTAACAACTGTTGGTCACCGTACGGCCTTTAACAATGAGCAAAACCCATGCCGCATAGTCAGCTATAAAAGTCCCCGATTTGACATCGTGCTATTATTGAAGAAGGATATTGTGACATTAAAAATTCGTAGTCTTCAATTGTAATACCTTTAATATTTTCGTTCATTCTAAGAAGTATTTCTAAAATTTTAGCACATAACAAAAAGATATAAAGAGATAAAGGATCTCTTTGTCTGCAACCTCCATCAATTGTAAAAAGGTCTGGAAGAAAACTAATCTGTGTTACTGCTGATTTAGTATTTGTAAAAAAAAGATTTAACCCAGTGTTTTATGGAAATTCCAAAGTTGAAAAAATCAAGAACCTGTTCACTGAAAATCCTGGAGATGGAATCGAAAGCTTTTTTCAAAATCAATGAGAAGAAGAATGCCTGGGATATCATTTTATTCAGTGTAGTGCGGTAAATCATATCAATCTTGTATTTTCACATATAAACCTACCAGGTATAAGTCCTGTCTGGTCATTATTAATTAAGATTGATTAAACCGAGTTTATCCTTTCTGCAATGCAACTTGATGTTGATTTATTAATAGTATGTTAAAAACTGATTGAACGCCAATTATTCATGAATTGCGTTGGTTTGATACCTTTTGGGATGCAAGTATTTGTATACTTGTCTTGATCGACCCAAGTACATTTTACTCACTAACTACTTGTCTCAACAAACCAAAATATTTATCCTACATTGTAGACACTTTTCTAAACAAACCAAAATATTTATCCTACATTGTAGACACTTGTCTAAACAATCCAAAATACTAATCTTCTTTTGTAGACACTAGTCTCAACTAAACACACACTTGTCTTAATGACAGGAGTCTTGTATCAACGAACCTATCATTAACCTTAATAAGTGGAGACTTGTCTCAACAAATGATTTTAAACCTTACTTAGTAGATACGTGTCTCCGAAAACAAATATTAACTTTACTAAGTGGAGACCTGTTTTAACGACACAAATATTACATTATGTTGTGGAGACTTGTTTCAACGAACCAAATACTTATCTTATTTATTGGAAACTTGATTAACCGAACCAAATATTAACCTTTCGCAGTGGATACTCACTTATCTCAAAGAGCAAATTTTAACCGTAGTAAGTGAATAATTCTCAACGAACAAAATACTTACCATGCTTTACGGATATTTGTCTAAACGAACAAATTAATTATCATACTTAGTAGATACTTGTCTCAGCGACCCAAATACATATCTTATTTATTGGAAACTTGTCTCGGCAAAAAAATGCTTACCTAACTTGGTAGAAGATCGTCTCATCACACGAAACACTTACTTTACTTAGTTGTTACTTGTCTTAACTCACATAAAAGTATCCTTATTTTGTGAATATTAGCCAAACGACCCAAATACAAACCTGCCTAAGTTGGTACTTTTCTAAACAACTACATAGTAACTTTACTTTGTTGAAACTTGTCTCAACTCACCTTAAATTTAACTTACTTTGTGGACATTTGTCAAATAAACCAAATACCAACCTAACTTGATAGATACTTGTCTCAACGAACCAAATACTTACCTAACTTTATAGAAACTTGTCTCAACGAACCAAATACTTACCTAACTTTATAGAATCTTGTCTCAACGAACCAAATACTTACCTAACTTTATAGATACTTGTCCCAACGAACCAAATACCTACCTAACTTTATAGATACTTTTCTCAACGAACCAAATACTTACCTAACTTTATAGATACTTGTCACAACGAACCAAATACTTACATACCTTTATAGATACTTGTCTCAACGATCTAATGCAAAATACGTACATAACTTTGTAGATACTTGTCTCAACGAACCAAATACTTACCTAACTTTGAAGACACTTGTCTCAACGAACAAGTTGTTGGTATCTGTCTCAAATCATCTGAAATTAAATTTTACTTTGTGGACATTTCTCCAATAATCCAATTACTACTTGTACTGTGAAGATACTTTTCCAACAAAACAAATACTTACCTCATTTAGTTGGTACTTTTTTCGCCAATCAAATACTTACCTTACTAAGAAGATACTTGTCACATTAGTAACCATCTAATATGATAAATATGTAATAGAAATACATGTATATATAACTTGCTCTTATGCTTGATCGCTTTTCAGCTAACACACTGACAAACTTTGATGTTGAAGTTATCATGCCAGCATGTACATGTAATAGATGGAACAGTTTAGATGAGGGAGACGTATTTCACTGTCACTATCAGGCGATAGCAAGCCAGAGAATCACTATAACGTGCCCTCTTAACACCAGAGGGAGGTTTGTTAGGATTAAACGTAAGGATACGGAAGCTCTAGGAGTTTGTGAAGTAGAGGTACACGGCGATCCAGTGAACAGAATGACTGAATCAGGTAATCAGAAAATATTAGTGTACATTATAATCATGCAGCATATATATGAGTTATATTAAAAAATGGTCGGTGGGACGAACGAATATTTAATCCGCTGAAAATAACATTCAATTAGTTGGTGTGTGGTTTGTACACTGAAACGTTAAAAGCCATTATAGTGTTCAAAATACATTCAAGTTTAACCTTTCTTTTGTAGCTGTAGTAAGCATAACTCCACCACGTAATCCAAGTAAACATAATAAGATGTTAACCCCTTTTTTTTGTTCCGAACATGCATGCAGTATTAACCAATAGATGTTAAGCATACAACAAATAGTCCACCTTTCACATTTGTTTAGACAGGCATTTTGTTTCCTTGGGAGGGGGATCACTAACTATATAACCGGATGATATGACAATCCCTGCAGGTGACTAGTATTTATACAGGCGTTTTGTCTCCTCTAGATTGGGGATCACTAACTATATAACCGGAGGATATGACATCCCCTGCAGGTGTCCTATATTAAGACAGGCGTTTAGTCTTGTCAGTGTGAGGGGGGTCACTAACTATTTAACCGTAATATGTGACGTTCCTTGATGGAATCTGATTTATACAGGCGCTAAGAGGGGGGGTCTAACTATGTAATTGTAGGATATAACTTCCCCTTCAAGTGTATGATATGTAGACAGGCGTTTTTCTCTACACTTGAAGAGTGAATCACTAACTATATGACCGGAGTATATGACATACGCTCCTGGTTTATGATATTAAGACAGGCGTTTTGTTTCATCGGGAGAGGACAACTTACTATATAACCAGAGGATATGACACCCCCTGCAGGTGTCTGATATTAAAACAGGCGTTTTGAAGGGGGCATTCACTAACTAAATAACCGGAGGATATTATATCCCCTGCCGGTATCTGATCATTAGACATGCGTTTTCTCTTCTCAGGAGGGGGACACTAACCATGCTAATTATATGACCGGAGGATATGACATAAGGTGCAACTGTCTAATATTCAGACAGGCGTTTTGTTGAATCTAAAAGGGGGTATCACTATATATATATCTAGAGGATAAAAATCCCCTGCAGATGATGAAATTTAGACAGACGTTTGGTCTCCTCGGGAGGGGATCCCTAATTTTATGACCGAAGGATATGATATACGCTGAAGCTGTCTGATATTAAGACAGGGATTTTGTCGACTCTAGCAGGAGGAATCACTATATATATATATAACTGGAGGATGTGAATCCCCTGCAGGTATGATATTTAGACAGGCGTTTTGTCTCCTAAAGAAAGTGGATAACTAACTATATTACCAAAGGATATAACATCCCTTACATGTGTTTGACATCTAGATGGACGTTTTGTCTCCTCGGGAGGGGATCCCTAACTAAATTACAGGAAGATATGACATACCCTGCAGGTGTCTGATATTTAGACAGACGGTTTGTCACTTTGGGAGGGGATCCCTAACTATATAACAGGAAGATATGACATCTCTTGCAGGTGTCTGATATTTACACTGACGTTTTGTCTCCTCGGGAGGGGATCCCTAACCATGTAACAGGAAGATATGGCATACCCTGCAGGTGTCTGATATTTAGACAGACGGTTTGTCACTTTGGGAGGGGATCCCTAACTATATAACAGGAAGATATGACATCTCTTGCAGGTGTCTGATATTTACACTGACGTTTTGTCTCCTCGGGAGGGATCCCTAACTATATAACCGGAAGATATGACATCCGCTGCAGGTGTTTAATATCAAGGATATGACATACCCTGCAGGTGTCTGATATTTAAACAGACGTTTTGTCTCCTCGGGAGGGGATCACTAACTTCTAATATATAACAGGAAGATATGACATACCCTGCAGATGTCTAATATTTAGACAGACGTTTTGTCTCCTCGGGAGGGGATTCCTTACTATATAACAGGAAAATATGACATACCCTGCAGGTGTCTGATATTTAGACAGACGGTTTGTCACTTTGGGAGGGGATCCCTAACTATATAACAGGAAGATATGACATCTCTTGCAGGTGGCTGATATTTAAACAGACGTTTTGTCTCCTTGGGAGGGGATCCCTTACTATATAACAGGAAGATATGACATACCCTGCAGGTGTCGGATATTTAGACATACGTTTGGTCTCCTCTGGGGGGATCCCTAACTATATAACAGGAAGAAATGACATACCCTGCAGGTGTCTGATATTAAGACAGACGGTTTGTCACTTTGGGAGGGGATCTCTAACTATATAACAGGAAAATATGACATTCCCTGCAGGTGTCTAATATTTAGACAGACGGTTTGTCACTTTGGGAGGGGATCCCTAACTATTTAACAGGAAGATATGACATGTCTTGCAGGTGGCTGATATTTAAACAGACGTTTTGTCTCCTTGGGAGGGGATCCCTATATAACAGGAAGATATGACATACCCTGCAGGTGTCGGATATTTAGACATACGTTTGGTCTCCTCTGGAGGGGACCCCTAACTATATAACAGGAAGATATGACATACCCTGCAGGTGTCTGATATTTAGACAGACGGTTTGTCACTTTGGGAGGGGATCCCTAACTATATAACAGGAAGATATGACATGTCTTGCAGGTGTCTGATATTTACACTGACGTTTTGTCTCCTCGGGAGGGATCCCTAACTATATAACCGGAAGATATGACATCCGCTGCAGGTGTCTAATATCAAGGATATGACATACCCTGCAGGTGTCTGATATTTAAACAGACGTTTTGTCTCCTCGGGAGGGGTTCCCTTACTATATAACAGGAAGATATGACATACCCTGCAGGTGCCTGATATTTAGACTGACGTTTTGTCTCCTCGGGAGGGTTCCCTAACTATATAACCGGAGGATATGACATACCCTGCAGTTTTCTGATATTTAGACAGACGTTTTATCTCCTCGGGAGGGTTCCCTAATTATATAACCGGAGGATATGACATACCCTGCAGGTGTCTGATATATAGACTGACGTTTTATCTCCTCGGGGGGGGGGGGATGATCACTAACTATATATAACCGGAGGATATGACATACCCTGCAGGTGTCTGATATATAGACAGACGTGTTGTCTCCTCGAAAGGGGAAGGGGTCAATAACTATAAAATCGGTTGATATAAGATGTTATTTAAGGTAGGTGTCTTGCATTTAGGCTGGCGTATTGTTTCAATCTATATCCGAATAGATTTAACAATTGATAATCATTTCTATTTAAGGTTTATCAAGGACTGCCGATGCATGTGGACATATCGGGCACGGATACTTAGGTCCTGTCATAGGAACATCTGAAGCGAACAGCCGCATTCAGTGTACAGTAATGTGCTTTACAAATACAGCCTGTACAGCTGCAGAGTATGACAAGAAAACAAATGTCTGTACACTGAAAGGTGATTGTATAGATGGAACTCAGTCATCCTTGTTCCAAGACAACAACAAAGATGTATTTTTCATTCAATAGAGCATCAGATAGTTACCAGTTCTGCAAAAACGCTAATTCATTCTGTATTTTAAACAAAAAAATGTCATGTATACTTTTTTTATACAGTAAATTTATGAAAACTGATACAAAAAATGAAAAGAGTTTTTTTCGCTTAAATTGGTCCACTTGTTTTTCGAACGTAGACCTTTTTTCGAGTAATATGGCATGCGATCAAAACAAAAATCTGCTATTTTCCAAGTATAATAGCTTGTAAACATTACTGGTTAGAAGCCAGCTGAAACCCGCCTCATTTTGTATTTTGCTGCTTTTTGGTACGGTTGTTGTCTCTTTGACAAATTCCCCATTTCTATTCTATTCTAATATTCATGACTATCTTAGTGTGGTGACTGTACACAAATGATGCATGCATATAGTCCTGTGTTTCACTTCCACGTCTGTGTTTAACATTGTTGTTTTTGTGGTGGGTTTTGGAACAAAGGGGCTTGTGTTAAAAAAAAGATTAATGAGAATTAGAAAAGAAGTCTTAAAACTGGTGTATAACAGTAATTAAGTGAAGGACAACATTATCTTTTTTCAATAACTCACAAATTAATTTTACTCATGCTCCTACGTTGATAAAATTTAACACTTTTCAATTTAATGCCAATTTCCATGATATCAAAAGGCGCCGCTTTACACTCATTTGTTCGTGTCAATAAAACTTGTCTGTGCTTACATAAAAAAATGGCAATTAATTCCTAAATGAAATCCATATTGAAACGCTTAAAAATAAGTGAAAACAATTGTCTCATTGGCAATCATACCACATCTTCTTTTTTTATAATATCTATGTTAAAGAGTGCTTGAAGATGTCTTATTAGTTATCAAAGGTACCAGGATTATAATTCAGTACGCCAGACGCGCATTTCGTCTACATAAGACTCATCAGTGACGCTCATATCAAAATATTTATAAAGACAAACAAGTACACATATGAAGAGCATTGATTTCCGAAATTCAAAAAAATGTGCCAAATATGGCTAAGGTAATCTATGCCTGGGATTAAAAAAAATCCTTAATTTTTCGAAAAATTCAAAGTCTTGTAAACAGAAAACCTCGAAACGTCCACCAGCAGTGGCACCGACCCAGTTGTGTAAATAGTACGCCAGACGCGCGTTTCGTCTACATAAGACTCATTAGTGACGTTCATATCAAAATCTAAGATGGATGCCACGTAAAAGTAAAACATTAAACGTTTATATCAAAACTACAATTTTAAGCATATCGTTAATGTTGAAATAACCAATAATCATAACCGTGTTGGGAGTTCATTTAAAAGAAAAACAAAAGAATTCCTTCGATAAGGTTGGCAACCTTCAAATAAGAACAGTTGAAAGACCGAAATGTCAGAAAATGACTTGGTTTTTAATTGAATAGTGGAAGACAACTGTAGAATACTCCGAACAGTCACTGCATCAAGAAAATGTCCATGATAGGATGAACAAGCCTTGTGCATTTAAAAGGCTTATGATACAATAAAGCAATCAATTTAAAGTTGCACTAAACTTTTAATGCTCTGTATGTGTGTGTACTTTTTGTATATTTTTTAAGGATGAAAAACAACTAGAGGTTGTACAAGATTGAACAAAACACCATTGTAATACTTAACATGTACTAAGATTGTGTAGTTCTCTAATAAAGACATATTGTTTGCAATTATACTTTTCCTATACTTCATTAGTGTTTCTTAAGAAAACACAAATATATAACTTATTTTACGTTATTCTTTATAGTTGAGTATCTGTTTATCCCATGAACTTAACATCACAATAAGGAAGTAGGCAAGTAGTATTTCAAACAACAAAGTTTGAAGTATGCAGTCTCATGAAATAAAACAGAAAAAGTGTTTGACATAAGTTTATTCACTTATTCTCATTCTTTGATACCATACTTAAGATACAATAAGATTGACAAACATTAAAGTATAAAAAGGTTATTGTTTCTAACCAAATATACTATGCGCTTTATTAGAAAATCTCTGATGAGTTTACAACCACAGGGACGATGCCACTGCTTGTGAAGTTTTAATTCCACGAGGGTATCACCAGCCCAGTAGTCAGCACTTCTGTGCTGACATGAATTATCAGTGATATGGTCATTTGTATAAATCAACTGTTTACTAAACTTTTGAATATTTGAATACAATAATTCCTAATGAAAAATGCGTCACAATGTCTGTACATGATACATTGTGTTCGAAGGAAATACAACTCTTTGAAAACACAGATTTTTCCTTACAGATACAAACCCAATCTTGCAGAAATTCATATGATATCTGACCCTCGAAATAGACAGATACAAGTCATTTTTCTTTTCTCATCCGAAGATTAGACTATACTTTTTGGACCTTTTGGATTATAGCTCTTCATCTTTTAAAAAAGCTTTTGATTTCAAATATTTTGACCACGAGCATCACTGAAGAGACATGCATTGTCGAAATGCGTATCATCTGGTGCAAGAAAATTGGTACCGTTTATTTTATTAGAAGGTAGGGTAGTTTTGCTGTATACGAAGACATCAAATTTATGAACCTCTTATTACATATTGTTCAGTTAAATGTATATTCACAAGGAGGAAGTTTGACATGGGAGGAATTTTAAATTGTAGCCAATTTTACGCTCAATTTCATTATGTCAATATTATCTATTTTGAGTTTTGACTTGAGATCATTCAACCTAACAACAAGATCTCGTGCTGTATTTATAGATTCATCGATGCCACCATTAGAAAGGTTGACAAATCAGAGAAATCATTCGGGTTATCCTTTAAAACTAAAAAATAGTCTTACTAAAATCATGAAATACTTCTACTGAAATAACATAAATCTTTTCAGCTTTCGTTACATGATCATTTCATTTTTTTAAGCTTAATGATAAGTATAAAAAGAGGGACGAAAGATACCAAAGGGACAGTCAAATAATAATAACACAGAGACCAATTTATTTTTCGTGTAGAATGTGGGCTGTATGGTGAGGTATCTTTGGCCACGTGAGCTTACGACGACATTAATGATTGGAAAATATAACGATTTGCAATAGTTTGATATATATATATATATATATATACAACTCGTCTAAACATCAACCCAACAATGTTAGATCTGTAAATTTGTAGTACGCCGCTAGATTAAAACTGACGAGGAAAGGTAACATATGGCCACCGAAAGCTCTTTTTTTAAGAGCCCAGGTGGTCGTGTGGTCTAGCGGGACGGCTGCAGTGCAGGCGATTTGGTAGAGCCGTGTGTTATCAGTTAATTTAAACCCGTTAACTGGACACCTTTTTCGATACTGGGCACCCTACTAGTAGTTATTCGTGCCGACGCCATCATTATTTGGTTGATCGTCATGCAATATCTATTCACAAGTGACGACGGATATATTCCAAATGTTCCAAAACTACAATCAAAAAAGTCATAAATGTACACAGACAACATTAGAAACTGAATACTGAGCAACACGAACCCTACCAAAGCTAGGAGTGAGCTCGGGTACTCTGAATGGAAAAGCAGATTTTGCTCAACGGTGAGTCAAATTTGGTAGGTCACATTCGGTGAAAAGGGGGTGGAGTTGTAGTTACAACATTTTACCTCGTAGGCTCTTAATATTACGATGTCAATGAGTTTTTTAAACCGCCTTTCATGAAAGAAATTACTCTGCAATGAACATCAAAAGTACTTTCCACTTATTAATATTATAAACTTAAGAGGTTATATGTGTGAGTTCAGTGCAACATAATGGCCAATCATCTGGAAGATAGAATTAGAACGTCCTTAAAACAGCTCAACTGCCTTGATGCGCAACATATAACGTTGGCTACACATGTTGAAGTAATTTCTCGTTGATGTACATTCTATAACAATTCTACAAGTTGAATTTGGTAAAATGAAAACGTGGTTAGTTGTGATATTTTCTTTTCTTTCATTCTGCGATAATGAATTTGTGTTTGTTCTTAGTTCGAAGAATGATGGATGTAAGCGAACAGAAATTTTAGACTTCAAAGCGGAATTTGAAGTCATGAAAGGAAATAGCCATACTCTTCTAAAAAGAGTGATTAATGATGAAATAGAAACGTCTGTCTTGAAAAAACAAAACAATGAACTTGAAAACACAATGAGACTTTGGTCATGCAAAATTGAAGAATTAAGCGATATCATTAAACAGAATCAACTCGAACTTAATGAAACAAGAAGTGAATTGTCGGAAACTAAGAAGTCATTTGCGGATTCGTTGTCGAAAATTGAGAAGTCATTTACGGATTCGTTGGCGTTATTTAATCAATCAGGTTCGTATATATATGATCAGATGGATGGAGAGGGGATTGTGGTGGTTTAAAAAGGTGTGTTAAATATTTTATCGCATGGTTATAATTTTAAACAATGTGAAAAATATAGAAAAAAGTAAAGTAACACAAAAACCGAACTCCAAAGAAAGTCATTTACCAATTGGCAAAAACAAATGCTCAAACACATCAAACGAATGAGAACAGCTGTCATATTCCTGACTTGGTAAAGGCATTTTCTAATGTAAAAAGTGGTAATATATATATATATTCGTACATGTTATTCTAACCCATAGGAGTAACCCATCAATGTTATAGGAGAAGTTTCATTTTTATTTATGAACATAGCTTGCATGTCTGTAAATATTGACAATGCAATTTCCCATAGGAATTCTTTTTACAGCTGAAACTGTACCACTTTTACTATGTAATTGTAAAAAAATCTTATTCTGGAATTAAAAGTTCATATGCACTACAATATTTTTCAAAGGTCAAAATGTAGGGCAGTGCGGCATAGTTTTAACGTTTATATGCCCTGAACTTTTCGGAGTTTAAACTTACACTTACCGTATAGCGGGTTATTGTCGCGGGGTGCAAATTTTCGCTTATTTTTGCGGACAGAACTTAATCGCCAAAATAAATTCCGCCAAATTAAAAGTGCACATACAAAGGTATTAATAAAAGTTTTTAATCCGCCAAAAATAATAACCGCCAAAATATTTCTTATACCTTGTTCAATGAAAATCGCGAAATTTTACACCCGCGAAAATAACCCGCTATACGGTATTTTCTAAACTAACCTTACCTCGAATAAGTTACTACCACATATTTCAATGTTAACAATATGCACTGGTGACATTCCCAAGTTATGTCTGTGAGATGGAACACAGAGAGTATAACTGGGAACCAGTATGTAAACACAATCAATTTTCTATGAATAGCTGTATTTACAACGTGCAACCTTTACAAACATTTATTCAAATAGAAAACTCTCCGATATCAGTGTTTCTCACATAAATACTGATTTAGCAGAATTATAGCCTTAAAGAAATTACTGAGTATACTCTAAGGTTTTTTTTACTGTACATTGTATACCCCCTCCCCTGTTTCAATTTCTAAAATTATTAAGACTTTAATGCCACCTTACCCTATTTACATATTTTTTTATATAAAATGCCAAGAACCTGTTTAAAACTGTTTTGATAACATATTGAAAGCATATCAGAATACTATAAATATAATCTTTACCAGTAAATCATTACAATATTCAAGAGTATATAAAGTATCCAATCCTGGTTCTGTCTCCAGTCCACATCTTACTGTATGCCTATTTGTCAATTAAAATTTTCTGCCTCAAATGGTCAATTTAGGATTCTTGTCACAACAGTTTAATTTATAACCATATATCTGACACAATTTAGCTTATATATGTAACACTCAGAAACGTGTCCTTCCCCCCAAACGTGTCTGAATCCCCCAAACATGTCTAGTTGAAAACTGCGCCAAAGCGTGTCATTTGTATAAACGCCCAAACGTGTCCATTTCTCAACTAACCCCCAAACGTGTCCATATCAAGCGTTATTTGGTTATTGCTATTTCATTAACGTATACCTATTCTACCATTTCATTAAAAATATACATAAGGCACGTTAGTACTTTTTCAAACCGGAAGAATTAAACTGGGTTAAAGTGGGGGCGTCATTTCGGCTATATCGTATGTAAATTGTAAGCAAACATGTCGAGTTAAACTGTACAATTAACGGGTCAAAGTGTCTCTGCGCGTTAAAACTGTAATACTCTCTATAATTATGCATGAAATACTGACAACTGGACAATTCGCAATCAACAGTCTAAAGTTAATTTATTCAGTAGAACTGAAAAAAAAACATTAAAACTTCTATGTTTTCTCTAATTTATATGAAATACTTGCAACTGGACAATACGCAACCATCAGTAAAAAGTTAATCTTAACAATAGAACATTAAAAACATTAAAACATGTATGTTCAAATGTAAAAATATAAAAACAGGTAGCCTATGTTCTCTCTAAATAAAACTGCAAAAACATTAAAACTTGTATGTTCTCTCTAAATATGCATGACATACTTGCAACTGGACAATACGCGATCATCAGTTTAAAGTTCATTTGTACATTACAACTGTAAAAACATTAAAACTTGCAAAACTATTGTGCGCTCTAAATATGCATAAAGTACTTGCAACTTGACAATACGTTATAAACAGTCTAAAGTTTATTTATACACTACAAAATCAAGTTTCAATTAAAACCGGCGTTGATCACATAACAGTCATATTCATCAAAAAAGAATCTATAAAACTTATGCATGAAATATTTGGCACTGGACATTATGTTTCTTATCTGGTGTGTCTTAAGTGATGGTGGAAACCTATAATTTATTTTAAAAACCGGATAACCAGTTTATGATTTGATGATCAGCTTGTCAAATACACACAAACTATTGACAACAGTGAAAGAAAATGCTGTTAAAAGCCCGCCATGCAATATTCGGATAAATATAAAAGGCATCGATCATCGGAGTTTATAAGTACAAAATAATTAACAAAGTTAACGATTATTTCAACTCCAGAACTATGTGTATGTTCGCTCTAAATGAATATAAAATACTTGCAACTGGACAATAAGCAACTGCAGTCAAAGTTACGTAATAATAACAGATTAATTTTGCAATTATTATAATCAGTAAAAACCTACATCAAACTAACTTAATCTGATAAATGACAACTTCATCAGGTGTGTCTCCCATCATAGAGTTGCCGTAAACGTTATCAGCGATTTTATTTAGGAGATACATGTATTAGCGCTAAAAGACGTGTGACGTTTTGGCGTTAAATACTGGACACGTTTTGGCGAATAACAATTATCGGACACGTTTGGGGGTTATGAAATCGGACACGTTTGGGGAATATTGTACATTTCGGACACGTTTAGGGAGAAAAGACACGTTTGGGAGAATCGGACACGTTTGGGGGGAAGGACACGTTTGGGAGTGTTACATATATATACTAGAAGTGTTTAAACAAAGCCATATTTGAACATGTTGTAATAGTTGTATGTATGCAGATACCAGTCTGGGATATAAAATCACTTAAAATCTTATAGAGATGACTGCTCATATCTTATTTTTGCATACCTTCCAAGAATAGTTATTGTTTTCTAGAACTTGAAAATCATATAATCATAGCATTTACAAGTAAAATTATTTGTTTTATGACCCAGAGGGTAGGCAATTTACTACAGTTTTTGCCCTGCAATAACAATTCATTTTAAATAGCCAATACGGTTCAATTTTGTCACAATTAGCAAAATAAACAGTTATTATGAATTATTTACCTTCAAGTGAATAATTCGACCTCATTGAATCCGTATTTATGTGAACTTTTTTAAACCCTTAGCCTGAGATGAACGACACGTGAATTGTGTGTGTATTTATTATTATATTTATATATTGGCTATTATAGGAGTATGTCAACATTGATAATGAAACAAAGGTAAATCAATTGATTAACTGATTCGATCCACAAAGATACATTCTAATACAGATAGAAGCGATGATAAAGATTTATTTTTCTTCTGTTATATTATATAATATGAAATTAAATAGACCTGAATAATCCAACAGTACGTGTGTCCTGAATCTATATGTATATCTATAGTTATGGTCACGTCGCTTATATGGTCATCGGATGATTATAGGGATTATCTCGATAAACAATAGGTTGGCGTCTAGACTCACATACACACGAAACCAATCAACGTGTTTTCATGCCGGTGCCTTGTTTATTGTTTTATTTAGACTTTAATAGTTTGGATAAATGTTTTACATTGTTATAAATCAAATATGAGAATTTGATTAGAATTGTTAAGCATGAATTTGACAGCTTGTGTCCCTTTAACATAGGTATATTTCGTTGTTAAATTGAAAACAGCTTCAAATAATTAATCAATCCCGTGTCTGTGGGATGGCATCTAGACTTGTTTTGTAGTGCGTTTTTATTCTTTTGTATATTGTGTTGATTGGTTCCTTGATAAATATACCCTGCTTACAATGTAAAGGTGTACTTTATCAACACTGTTTTGAACAACATATTTGTTGAACAATAATTTAGCGGGAACACCCAACATCTCTTGATATTTCTCTATTTTATTTCTTATCTTGTTTTTATACATGTATTTAGTAATTGACCAAAATGAATTTAATATATGGTACTGTATTGAACATTTAAAAGAATATTATTTATGAAATTAATGTATTGAAGAACCAGGACTAAGGAAAAAAAAAAAGAATGTCCATAGTACATGGATGCCCCGATCGCACTATCATTTGCTTCGTTCAGTGGACCGTAAAATTGGGGTCAATTGTGCATTAAAAATAGAAAGATCACATCATAGGGAACATGTACTCTAATTTGAAAGTTGATTTGACTTCAACTTTACCAAAAACTTCCCTGACTAAAATTATAACCTAAAGCGGGAGAGACATACGGACGAACAGACAACAGACAGCCGAACAGACAGCCGAACAGACTGACGAAAATAATGAGGGGAAAAACAAATATAGCTTGAACAAGATTGAACAAAAGATCCTTTTATTATTCAGGAAAACTTATTTCACTAAGATTGTGTAGTAGTCTAATAAAGACATATTGTTTTAAATTAAACTGTTCCGGTACTTCCCTGGTGTTTCTGAAGACAAACACCACTTAGTTATTAAATATATTACTTATTCTACGTAAATCTTTTTTATAGAAGTGTATCTGTTATCCCATAAACTTAACCTCACTATAAGGAAGTAGGCAAGCAGTATTTAAAACAACAAAGTTTAAAGAATGCGGTCTCGTAAAATAAAACAGATGGAGTGTTTGACATATGTTTATTCACTCATTCTCATTCTTTGAGACCATTCAAGTTTAAAAAGGTTATTGTTTCTAACCAAATGTATTATGCGGTTTAGTAGATAATTTCTGAAAGTTAACGATGGTTATATTTGTACATTTTAATTTATTTTTGCAGTATTTGCAATACATTTATAAAATACTCTTCAGCCCCGGTCACAAAAGATCGTACGATTTTTTTTTTATTTTGTCGTGCAAAACGCCAACACAATGTTTCGAGAAGACACATCAGCTACATGTTCAAAGAAAACAATTGCAATTGTACTGTCGTGATAGTAGTTATCAAAAGTACCAGGATTATAATTTAGTACGCCAGACACGCGTTTCGTCTACATAAGACTCATCAGTGAAGATCATATCAAAATATTTATAAAGCCAAAAGTGAGTTTGCCGAAAGTCGGTCGTGCAACAGTCGTATGACAGTCGCACGACAATCGTGAGGTTTTTTTTTTTCGTGTCATGGGATGCGTGTGTTACTGTCTTAAAATATACTGTCGTGTCAGTGTCGTACGTCTGTCGCAAAAGAATCGTGGTTCGCACGCGCGTTTGATGAGTTTTTGTAGATGAAACGCGCGTCTGGCGTATATACAAAATTTAGTCTTGGTATTTATAATGAGTTTATGTAATTCAAAACTACTAGTAAATAAAATAGGCCCGATAAAGTGCGTGCCATTGCCATTTGCCCTCAATATTATTCAGGGTCATTCATAATCAGTTCGGTCCAAGTAGACGTTTTTCGTATTAGTTTAGCAGTTTCTTATAATTGTTCAGCGAATTTAAACTAGGATGCCCCTGAAATGAAAAATTAACAAAAGAAAGTGGATAGGAACGCTAAAAGGACCATACTTTGCCCTTGTTGGAGTCTGACAAGCATGGAGCCTATTCGAAATAACATCAAAAATGTGGTGCACACTCAAAATAACCAGCTACTCTGGTTATTAAGTGGGCAGTTCATTTCTAATGCTATTTATTCATAGATAGAAATCATATAGTACATTCTTTCCCGAAAAAAAACCAATCACAATTTGGAATATCATCTTGCATGGACAGTAGAGTTAAGCAACTTTATTTTTTATTTACAATGGGTGAATGTTTGTCTGCACGTCCGTAGCCAAAACAATACATGTGTTTATTATAACATTAATAAATACATAGTCAATTTCATCGGGAACACTATGGATGTATTACCCCTTGCATGGTTTTTGGCCGAATTGATACTTAAGAAAATGAGCGTGTTTTGAATAGATATAGGATAATGTAGTATGCGTGCCAATTAAACAACTCACCATCCCAGTAACAATTCATAAAAGTAAACCATTATAGGTCAAGGTATGGCCTTTAACATGAACCATACTGAACAGCAAGCTATAAAGGGTTCTAACAGATTACTAGTGTAAAACCCTTAAAACGGGAAACCCAAGGCTTTAATCTATATGAAAACGAGAGAAGAGAAACACTGATGAATCACATAAACAGACGACAACCACTAAAGTCGGTTTAGGTTTTTGATTTTTAAATTGAAATTGTTATTAACGGACAGATCATGAAAAATATTAGACCATATAGGTACTTTTCGAACAGGGTTTACATCCTTGTTTAACCTTGTTTATCACGATATTAGAACACAAATTGCTACTGGCTATTTTTCAATAAATTTTGTGTTCCAAATTTAACTAAATAGTTTGTATTTATTTTTGAAACAGATTTTTAACATCTTACTAATCAATCTTTTGATCTATAAGAAAAAATTGACAATTAAAAGTTGCTTTCATTAGAATAAAGAGTAATAATTATAGTTTTGTTATACCTTGATTAAAGCACTTTATATAAGTCAACTCCATCTAAAATTTGTAATCCTTTATCTTGCATGCAATTACTTTGTAAACAAAAAGAGTCAACCATGAATCTTATGAATGGAAATTATCAATAAAGCAATTAGTTATATTTCGTAACAAATTGGTCGCTTATTGGTCGCCTAATGTACAGTGACAAATTTTTCATACATATAAACTATCCACTAGACTACCTATGGGTACATACCAGGGAGATCTCCAGCCATTTTAAAAGGTGTTTCAACTAAAGATATGGGAGGGGGTCCAACTGCTTGTACGCGTTCAAAAGCATTTTCAATACTAGTATAGTTTTAAGTTTTATGTGAAATAAAAAAAATGTTTTCAAGAATGTAAAGCTTTCACTGTCAAACTCATAAATAATTTCACTGTAATTTAAGAATTGTCTGCTTTTGGTTAATTTATTTTGTCATCTAACCATGTAAATAAGTACATGCATAGAAAGCATAGAAAAACACCGCTTTATATCAATAAAGATACTTACACTAGCAGCACCTTCTTTTCATTCCAAAGTCAAGGGCCTTTTTAAAGACCATATTTCACAATGATATTATAGTGAGTAGATTAACGAAACTATGTAAATGAGCTATAACATGTCATTAGACTAATCACATGATTACTCAAGTTGTAAATATGTGCTAAATTGGATAGTGTATAGACAGGTATATAATATGAAACTAAGAAACTAAGTAATTAGCTTATAATCTCATTCTGATATTAATGTCAGAATCTTACAACTATGTTGATTTGGCAGTCAGTGCATTTCCGCACTGATTACTTTTAATTTTAAAAAACTCCCACCAAATTATCATACAGGGATAAGGTAATTGGGAACAAAACATAATTAATCATTTTAGTCTACATAATTCTCTGCACTGAATAGTAAATAAACTAAGCTATATGGAATATCTGTTTCACCGATGAAGACGTATACGTGTACATTTCCAACTATCGTAGCCACACTTAGCGTCCTCATTTTCTCGAATAAGTCCTGCATAATAAAATTAATCTCCGAGTTTTTACTTACATTTACAACCAGGCGGGTCCTATATGCTATCCCCTCAGCTTTTAATGGGCTTCGTATTGCTAACAATAAAAGAAAAAGCAGACACGACTTTCTCTGCCTCGTGTTCAGAATTTGACACACGCTTTTTATAGCATTGACAGAATCTATTACAAATAAAGGCAGTAGTATACCGCTTTTCAAAATTTATAAATCGATTACGAAAAATAAATCCGGGCTACAAACTAAACCTGAAACGATTTTAATTTTGATATCCTCCCACTTCAGTAGTAATAAACCAAATGCACCTACAGATGGGGTATACATTTCCCTACTTATTCGGTATTCAAGAGCTTACAGCTGCTACTTAAACTTTGTAAAACGTCATCAGTGTATGAGCAGAAAGTTAATGAACCAGGGGTATGTCAAAGAACTCTTGTCCTTTTTCTTGACAAGAAGTTCATCGGAAGATACCAAGACTTTGTTGATGAGTATTCCGCAACAACTGTACAAATAATATATGATGGTCTTGAAGTATAGATTCTAGGTACCAACATTGTTTACCGTCTTAATAACGTGTTGTAGTATTACTTGTCTTTGTGAATATTTTTTTTACTGTTTAGGTTGTCAATATTCATTTGACGTGGCTCGGTACTTATGCACCCCGAAACTGAGGTTTCAAATAACTTTAAAACCAGATTTAATCCATATTTTCTACATAGAGAAATGTCTGTACCAAGTCAGGAATATGACAGTTTGAGCATTGTGTTTTTGACATTATAATGGCAATGGTAGATGTGTTATGGTCAGAAAAACAAAAAATCAAAATAAGATGTTAATACAGTTATCATTTTGTGTACACGTGACAAAATACGCCTGTTGGATTATAGCTCCGCATATACTGCTGATTAAATACCTTGATAAAAAACTGAATGATATGTTTATTTTCAGCTTGTAAAAACTGTGAATGTCATACAGGATGGATACATTTTCAGAACTCTTGTTACTTATTTGCCAACGTTACATTGAATTGGTATAATGCATCGGTAAGCATTTATCGTTATGTCACCACAACATGCTGGTAATAATCTAAATGTCATTTATACAAAGCAAAAACGTTTTAAAACAATTTCGTATAATAGTTATCAGAGGTACCAGGAATATAATTTAATACGCCAGACGCTCGTTTCTTCTATATAGGACTTATCATTGAAGCTCAGATCAATATAGTTATAAAGCTAAACAAGTACAAGGTTGAAGAGCATTGATGACCCAAAATTCCAAGATTATTGTGCCATTGTTATTATACAGCTACGGTAATCTATACCTGGGATAAGAAAAAAAACTTAGTTTTTCGAAAATTTCCTAGATAAATCAATTCACAATGTTACAAAATTTGTTTTCATTTTCATAAAAAATAATAATTATTACAATTTGATAATCAAAATTATTTCAGTGTGGATGACGCGTGATTCTTGATTTTAGAAAAAAAAGATTCTATCCTTCAAATATTCATTTAATTAATAGAAATAACTACCCAACACCATGGTGAACAGATGAAACAAGAACAAAGAAAACTGAATAGAAAAGGATTGAACAACAAGAACCTATTGTTTTATCATAGTTGTGTATGTGTCTCGAAGCAATCTTTTGAGCTCAGCATATTACTACTCATTTTTACAGTTTGTTCATGTGGTTTGTTTTTACACCAAATAAAGACAGCAGTGGTATACCGCTATTCGAAATTTATATATCGATTGATAAAAAAACAAATCCAGGTTGCAAAATATAACTGAGGAAAACACATGAACTTTAAGAGGGGACTACGACACAACAGAAACACAACACTTAAATGTAACATACAAAAAAAAGAACTCTTATATAACAATGGCCATTGTCCTGATTTGGTACAGGACATTTTAAGAAAAATTGCTTCTCAAGCTAGAGGGGGGTTTGGTGTTTAGCAAACATATTTTACCGCGGAGCATTCTTTTTGAAGCTGTCCTAATCAGGAACTTAAAGTTCAGTGGCTGTCGTTAGTTCATGTCTGCTACATATGTTTTTTTTATATTGTTTTGTTATAGAGTAGCTGATTTATTTTATCAATTGAATTGTTTTCATATTTTTATGTCAGAGTCTTTTACAACTGACGATACGGTACGGATTTTTGCATTGTTGAAGACCGAACAATTGCCTATGATTACTAACAACAACTTCATGTGAAATCTGGATGATAGTTATCTTATTGGCAATCATACAATATATCATTATTGTATATGACTTAAAAGATCGAACATAAGATGACGTACAACGTAAATCATCAAACTTACTTCGTATTGAGTTATTGTCATATAAGTAAAATAAGAAAATATCGGTCATTTGACCTATGCATTACTCACTTAACGAAATGTAGAAGTTGAGGATTATCTATACCAAATGTGATGCATTGTAGACGAAATCAAATATCCGGGTGCCCTTGATAACTAATTACGAAACTTTTTTTATTAAAATATGTGAAATGATTTTTCAGAAATATTTTTCAGAGTTCTTGTCAATCTTATCATGCTGATCTTGTTAAAGTTGAAACTGTAGACGAAGAAATGTTTCTTAAGACAAATGCACGTGCTTTGAAAAAAGGTATGTATGTTTCTCTCTGAAGGGGTCTGACGGGGAATGTTTTATTTGTCTTATATAACAACTGAGGTGCAATTTGACAATATTGATTGATTTGCAGTATGTTTATTATTATCAGCCTAAAATAAACGGTATAATTGGTTATTCCAGCTTGTGTATAAACATATTCGTGAAAACTTAAGTTTTGAAAAATTCATCAAAGTAACAAAGCTTATGATTCGGTACGCACGTTTTGACTCCATTAAACTCACCAGTGGTACCGAATCAGATTGAAGTCAAATTACAATGCGATGTTGAAGATTATTCAAAACCCACATACCAACAGTTAAGACTCAAATGAGGCTAAGGACATCTTAATCATTGTTTGGTGTTGAAAACCCGAATACATGATTCTACATCTAATGACTGGCCCATTTTCAGATGATAACTCATAATTGATATGTTATAGCAGCAAAGACCTGTATACTATTTTTCTGACGGTGAAAGCTAAATGTTTGAAAAATTATATATGTATCTATTCTGCAAATGTGTTTGATGTCCAATTAATTTAAAGTATAACTCTTGATGTGAAATACACATTGTCAGATCAAAGTCGTATTTAATTTATAGAATACGGTCTCTGGCTGTTATACACCAAAACGTATCCGGAATTTAAATTTTTTATAAAATACGAGAGGTTGATAATGGAGAAACTGAAATCATTATTCTAAGATCTTCATCAAATAATAATAAAAGATCTAATGTGACTTGATTTTTATAATAAATGTTAGTTTACTGGGTTCCAATGATTACCACATTAACCTATAATGTATATTTTGGTTTATCACCCAATTTTGTTAATATAAGCAATTGTCATACAAGTGGAGAGCTAACTATAAAATCAGGCTCTAACCAAGTCATGATTACTTTTTCCGTTTTTCCGTCAGTTGATAAAGTCGATTTTGTCAGTTGTTTTAAATCTGAAAGTTTACATTAATCAATTTGTTATTGTGATGTATACTTTTCTTACCAAAGGATGAACCATATTGGTTTTTTTTTTTGTGTCTTGTTCGTGTTGCTCAATCTCTAGTTTTCTATTTAGTGTATTTTGAACGTGTTCGTCTTTACATCCTATTTGTGTCTTTGCTGTGGCGATGTTAGTTTTTGATCGACGAATCTGTATTGTATCTTTTTGCATTATTATATAATATTACCATTTAACAAGAGACAATGTTTATTATTCCGAGTGTGATGTAGACAGTTTAAAAGACAAATTGATAAAATCTAAGTGGATAATGTTATTTTTTAAATATATATCCTTTCAACTTCTTGATGACCTCCTGAGTACTTTAACGTACGTTGGTATATTGAAATCATATGTTAAAAACAAGCTTTAAATATATTTTTACCTTGACAGTAAGACATTTTTTCTTGTTGTGAGTTTTGATATTTACGAATCCTGTCATTCAAACACAGAGTGTTAATTCGGGGGATAATTATTGCAAATTATTGACTTTGGTTGATTATGAAATATTTGAGATTATTCCAAATATTAGCAACCAAAGAACACTTAATTAGATTTATACATGTATAAGTGGTATTAGCTATGCATGATTTATTTTTGCTTTAGATTTTTGGTTAGGAGCACGAGACGAAACAACTGAAGGTAGCTGGGTATGGTCGACAGACGACAGTGATCTCGATTATAACGACTGGTTCCCTAATGAGCCGAATAATTGGGGTGGAAACGAAGATTGTCTCGCATTAGAGAAACATGGAGAACATTGGCAATGGAATGATGGACCTTGTGGATCTTATTCCATTCAATATATATGTGAAAAAAGGTAAGTGTTTCCCTTCTTTTAGAAATACTTCGGCAATCCTCAGTAGAATCCGCTATTCTCCTACGGAATCGGCCGAGTTGAGATGAATGAGAGTGGAATAATGCACTTTGTTATTCTTATCTAATTCAATCTATATGTGAAAAAGGCAAGTTTTTCTATTATATTAGAAATTCTTTCATTAGAAACAAACAACAAATATAATGTTTCTGTATGTCATGACAAGTGTTAGTCTAGTCAAACTAAGAGTTAACCTGAAACTAATGAAACAGAAAATGTTTCAGTTCTGATCTATAGCATTATGCCCGTAATATACACAGAAAAAAGTCCCATAAAATCTAACTTGAGAAAAACTAAAATCAGCATTTTTAATTTCAAAGTTACCAGGATTATTAATTAGTACGCCATACGCGCGTTTCATCTACATAAAACTCATCAGTGACGCTCATATTAACATATTTGTTAAGCCAACAATCGGGGATGATCTCAGATGTGACGGAAGGGTAAGCAGATTCTGTTCTTCGTGTTGCAGAAACGCGGGAAACAAAAAAGCAAATAAATCAAATATTTTATATAAAAAAAAAGAAAAAATTACACAAATACTGAACTCCGAGGAAAATTCAATTGGAAAGTCCCCGATCACATAGCAAAATCAAATGACAAAACACATCAAAAAGGAATGAACTCTGCTTTCGACGTAACTGTGCTTAACCTTTACTACGAATCAGAGCTTTACATGAATTGAAATGTAATGTTTTCTACAGTGTTGTATGCTTTCAAAAAAATGTTCAAATGGAAATATATGCATAGTAGTTGTTTCATTATTTTTTTTCTTTTTCAGTGCTCTTGGATTGAAACCAGGTATTAGTGGATAAATGTCCAAGAAGAGCAATTGAGAAGACATTTCTTTATAAAAAAAAAATCAATTAAAAAGGAATTGTCTTGGAATCGTTGTGTTTCCACTCTATGTAAATGGTATTCATTTATTTTCAATCCATAAAGCGTTCGATAGGTAAAGCACAACTGGCTGTTTTCCTGGAAAGACAAATTGGTTGTAGTATGTTAAGTCTTTTTACAATTAACGAAAAGTCTTGAAAAAAAAATATTTTTAACTTGAACTTCCGTCTTGCAAGTTATATTATCTTCCATTCAATAGTTTTGCCTATGATGAATTAAATATATGCATATTATTCAAAACTGAGTAAGTTTCATCAATAACCTTTAACAATGTTTAAGCCTATTACAAAGTACATGGACAGACACATAGACATGCGTATTGATTCTAGTAAAAAAAAAAAAAAAATCCATTCAAATAAATTTTTAATTTACATACATAATGGAATTAAAAAAATAAGAAAGCAATGAATGAGGTTGTTCATTTGATATATGTTTTGTACTTCTTTGTTCAGTATTTGTTTGTTTTATTGTTAATAGGATATTTGTGGTACGTGTACGTTTTGTCATTAATGTTTATGATGCTTTGGGGTTCTTCAAAAACTTGTTTGTCTTTCATTTTTGTGCTATGTGCTTTGTCAATATGTCTTTTTATGTTTCTTCGTCACATATGAGACGTCGCTCTGTACTTATACATCCCGTCATTGTGCTATTTTACTATGGTAAATTTGTGTATTATTGTCTTTAATGTTACCTAATATGCTTAGTGTGTATGCCATTTTGTGCTTCTTTATTACATGTGTGTATGTTTGTTCGGATGATAATGTTAACTGCTGTATTTATAATATTTTCACTAATTACTTCTGTTTGTTTTGTTTACATAACGTTGTCAATATAATAGAATTTGGTGCGACTGACGCAACAAGAGAGAGATTTAGCTAGGTTCAATCCACCATTGTATGAATACCCGCGTAGAATATGCCTGTACCGAATCATGAAAATCACAGTTGTTATCCATTCGTTTGGTTTGTGTTAGCTTTTGTTTCCACCATTCAAATAGGAACTATCTGTTTTGAATTATCCTCGGAGTTCAGTATGTTTGTGATTTTACTTTTTAGTGTAGAGGTGTGTAAATGATTATTTTTTTTTTTTATTTTAAGTATTAGCTAATTATATTCTTTTGATTAAAGCGATTTTTGTCTTTTTCGCGACATGTATATTTATTAATTTACGTTTTTTTATTGAGTTAAGTCTGCCAATTGATATTTTATAATGCGTTTTTCTATGTTGTGATGTTATGCTATTGTTTCAGAGAAAAGGAGAAGGTTTGGATCCATTAAAACGTTTAATCCCGCTGCAAATGTTTGCACCTGTCCTACGTCAGGAATCTGATGCACAGAAGATGTTTATGTAATATATACGTGTTTCTCGTTTCTCGTTTTTTATATAGATTAGACCGTTTGTTTTCCCGTTTGAATGGTTTTACACTAGTATTTTTATGGCCCTTTATAGCTTGTTGTTCGGTGTGACACAAGGCTCCGTGTTGAAGGCCGTACATTGACCTATAATCGTTTACTTTTTTTTTCTTTTTAATTGTTATTTGCAGTGAGCGTTATCTCATTGGCACTCACACCATATATTCCTTTATCTATTTAGTTGTTAAATAGGAGAATAAGTGGATACACCAGAAAATAAAAAAAACATCAATTTGAATAACAAGATACAAAATTTCATTACATATAACAGGCTTAAAAGAAAGTAAAAACACAAAAATACTGAACTCCAAGGAAAATCCAAAAAGGAAAATCCAAAATCAAAAGTCCAAACACATTAAACGAATGGATAACAACTGTCATATTCCTGTATTGGTACAGGCAATGATTTGTATAAACTATACTTATCCTTGGTACAGGCATTTTCTAATGTAGAAAATGGTGGATTGAGCCTGGTTTTATAGCTAGCTAAACCTCTCACTTGTATGATAGTCGCATCAAATTTCATTACATTGTCAACGATGCATGAACAAAACAAACATACTCAAAGAGTAAAAATGACAAAAATAGGGGTACAACAGTCAATATTGTGTTATCATCTTAATATCATTATAAAAACAACAAATGTAACGAAGAAGCACAAAAAGGCATACATCAAATTTAACATACTCATTTTGCTTTTCTTAAACGACTTAATTTATCTATTTAAAGTCTACCCGCAAAGGATAGAAGGTTTTCAGTACTAGTGTAAAATTGCGCGTTTGAAATTCGCACAGGTAGACATAAAAATAATTTTGTCGTTCAAAGTATGACGGCATACATACATGCAGAGTCACGTAAAGTAGATATAACAAAAAACAGACTTACATAATATATGAATCGAGCATGCCGATGAGAGCGGACGTGAATATTTTTGCAGACAATCCTTCAACATCATTGAAATTGTTTTGTGAAATTGATTTCATGGATAAATATTATTATCCTTACATCGTATATTTTATGATTTGAATTATATTTATTTGTTGCGAAAGGTTTCTGCAGATATTTTCAGGTTTGTTTGAGACATGTAGTCATATGGGATCCATGAGAAGTTTCCATTTTCCATGTGGGAAACTATCAGACCAATCTATTTGATGTCTGAGGGTTTCAGCTGTTCCCCTAATGGATCGGTAGTTTCTTTCCGAGATCCTTTATCGTAGGATTTTCGGCTTTCCTCTACCAGGAATACAGCTGGGCATTTAGCGGTATCGGTTTGGATTCCAAGTATGTCCTTTTCGGTTTCCCGTTTAGACTTAACAGAAAAAGTAGTATAATTGAATAGAATAGTTTTGTTATTTATAGGTAAAAGTAATATTAATAAATAAAATAATTTTGTCGTTCAAAGTTTGATGTTTTACATAACCACAGAGTTACTTCAAAGGAAAGAAGTTGGTACTCACGACGGGAACTTTGTTATAATTTTACTCGTCAATGGTCATGATACCAGTTGTACTCAACGATTTTCTTCGGAACATCATAGATGTCATTCTTTTGTTTCGTCAGTTGAATACTTTTTATTGTGTCAGCTTTTGTTATGTATTTCAATCACAGTGCATATTAGAGCTCGAGACTTTTTTTTTTTTTTTTTTTTTTTTTTTTTTTTTTAAGGTATATATATTTTATTGAAATCTTTACATTTGTTAGTTTAAAACATCGATTACCGGTACCTTATCCCGGCCTCGTTAACATTAGTAATGCTATTTATATATAAAGGAGTTAGTGGTTGTTAGTAATATTCACCAAATATATATATATAATGTACCAGTATAAATACATGTAAGTTAGATGCTAACAAATATAAAGATGGTTCAATATAAATGTCTTATAAAACAAACAAAAAATAAACAGTTCTTCATAAATGACATATTATTTAGTTTTGGATTTTAAGGAATCAAACAAAGATTATAAAGCTCGAGACTTTTGTAAGTACTTTTTGAATGGAAACAAAATCCCTATGAGTATCAGGAGTTAGTACCAGGAAGTATCAACAATTAATTATAATAGAAGAAGCCAAGTAATATACAAATAACTTAAACCATCATAATGTGGGAAAATATAAATTGGACAATTAGCAAATTCGTCTAACATTCTCCTATTATCAATAGCAAAACACGAAATTATTTTCTGTGGTACATAGTGTTTCTAAAATAAACAATCTAAAGAAAAATCTCTGTAATATACGTTTATGACACAATTTTGGGGAATTTTGAATCAACGATGCTCTTTAACTTTACACTTGTTTGGCTTTCTAGCTTTTTTTATCTGAGCGTCACTGATGAGTCTTATGTAGACGAAAAGCGCGTCTGGCGTATCAAATTATAAGCCTGGTACCTAATATGAAACAAGACAAAAACCAAATGTCAATTTCAAAGTTAAAACACTATCTGTAACCAAACGAAGGTGTGTAATTATATTTCTCCTCTAATCTTAGAAGGTAACAATAAGCTTTGCAAACCATGGATGATCTTTCATCACATCATTTGTTTTACAAAGGACATACTTATACATAAATATTACCAAGGTCAATAAAACTAAAGGTTATGTCTTTAATTACTGAAAAAACTTCTATCTCTTTAGGTATAATACATCACTTCTTTAAGAATCATAACAACCTTCATAAATAAACAAAATGCAACTGTTTGGAGGAATTAAATGTATCTTTTGTCTCTGGAGCGATATGTTCAAATGAGCTTTAAAGATAAACATATAAATCAATTTAAGTGTGTCTATTAACATTTAATCAATTTTAATATAAATGAATAAATATTTTTTTCTACAATCTTGTTTAAAACATGCAATCTTAGAAGGTAACAATAAGCTTTGCAAACCATGGATGATCTTTCATCACATCATTTGTTTTACAAAGGACATACTTATACATAAATATGAGGGGTTGAACAATTAGAAAATTTAAATTTAAACGAACTGGTTTCCCACTTCACATTATCTGGATTTACTGGTGTTGCCATAGTTTTCTCTATGAAATCACAATTGCCTTCACGGTCAACTAAAATGATGGAATGGGTTCTACAATAATTAAAATAAAAAAACATGTATGACAACAAATGCTCCCCTTCTTTATGTTTCTGTCATTTACTGTTCACAGTGTTATAATGTTTATGGGAAGGTTGGAACTCACTCTAGCAAGATTGAACTTATTTGACCCTAGACCATGTAGCTTGTCTGATGTGCTCTTTCATCGTGATTACGTTTCATATTTGTAGCTCTCCAAAAAAAACATCCCCAGTGTACCTTATTTAGAGCATTTCCATAAATATGGAGAGTTGTCTCGTTGGCACTCATACCATATCTTCTTATATTTTTTAAACATGTTGTAATAAAAACCTCTACATATTATAATATCAAAGAGGGACAAAAGATACCAAAAGGACAGTCAAACTTATAAATCTAAAACAAACTGACGACGCCATGGCTAAAAATGAAAAAAAAAACAACAGAAAAACAAAAATACACATGACAACATAGAAAACTAAAGAATAAACAACACGGACCCCTCCAAAAGTTAGGGGTGATCTCAGGTGTTCCGGAAGGGTAAGCTGATTCTGCTCCCGTCATCAAAACTGTGTTTTTTTTAAACAATATGTTGACATAGACGTTTTTCATTTATTGTTTTTGCTTATTGGTTTTGGGGAATGGGTTTACATGGCTGTGCCAATAACATGTAAAAACCCTCTATTCTCCAATTCATATTAATATGTGTTTTATGCATAGTATTTTAAAGATAGTTGTTTTGTGTCTCTTTTTGTCCCGATTTTGCCTGTTTATTCCCAGAATGATGAGATTCTGGCTTCTGCTTGATTTTTATATATAATGTATATAACTGAAAAGAAAATCAACACTGAAAACCCAAAACTATATTGTTTTCTCATTGTATATATTTTGAATAATTAAACTCAATAAATATAAAACCCATAAACACTGATCCTTAACTTGCCTTGTGCCACATCTCAATTTAGGTGTCCATACAAATGCAGCGCTTCTCTCTAAAATGATATCTTTTTCCATATTAGACACTGCAGCTTGTGAGACTAACTGTTGGTCATTGTTATATCTAAAATAAGATATATATATATCGAAAGCAAATTTACAGATCTAACATTGTTGGGTTGATGTTTAGACGAGTTGTATATATATATATATATATATATATTGTTTGTGCTGTTTTCAGACCCTTCTACAACGAAATTTGTTTGACATGCACACGTATAAAAATCGCGGTTTTTATCCAACGCAATCATAGGTTTGAACGTAGTTTTCAATTTAGACTCGTTTATATATATTTTTTGTTTGGGCATGTATCATATTTTCCCTCCGGTTTATATGATCCGTTCATCCTATATTGACTCTTAAATTCAATAGTCAATCTTAAATTGAGAGTAAATTATATGGCCTTCCAAATACCGTTTCGATCCCTAACATCACTGTAGAGACATATATTGTCGAAATCTAGATCTGGTGTACTAAAGAAATATTGACACCGAATGTTTGTGGCGCAACATCGTGGCCACAAGTTAACAAAAAAAAATTTCTATGAAGTATTAAATTTATATTAAGATCCAGTTTGTTACATCTTGTGATCAATTTTATTTGGCAGTCGCGAATGGCAGTCAGCAGGGTTAAAGAAGATCAGTTGTTCGACCTGTTAGTCAAATGCGTTTTGTTTAAATATACTTTTTTCACTGTGTTGGTCTTTTGGAAAATGTTGTTTGTGCTGTTTTTAGACCCTTCTACAACGAAATTTGTTTGACATGCACACGTATAAAAATTGCGGTTTTTATCCAACGCAATCATAGGTTTGAACGTAGTTTTCAATTTAGACTCGTTTATATATATTTTTTGTTTGGGCATGTATCATATTTTCCCTCCGGTTTATATGATCCGTTCATCCTATATTGACTCTAAAATTCAATAGTCAATCTTAAATTGAGAGTAAATTATATGGCCATCCAAATACCGTTTCGATCCCTAACATCACTGAAGAGACATATATTGTCGAAATCTAGATCTGGTGTACTAAAGAAATATTGACACCGAATGTTTGTGGCGCAACATCGTGGCCACAAGTTTCCAAAAAAAATTCTATGACGTATTAAATTTATATTAAGATCCAGTTTGTTACATCTTGTGATCAATTTTATTTGGCAGTCGCGAATGGCAGTCAGCAGGGTTAAAGAACATCAGTTGTTCGACCTGTTAGTCAAATGCGTTTTGTTTAAATATACTTTTTTCACTTTGTTGGTCTTTTGGAAAATGTTGTTTGTGCTGTTTTTAGACCCTTCTACAACGAAATTTGTTTGACATGCACACGTATAAAAATTGCGGTTTTTATCCAACGCAATCATAGGTTTGAACGTAGTTTAAATTTAGACTCGTTTATATATATATAATCAGATGTGGTATGAGTGCCACTGTGACAACTGTCATAATTGATAAAAGTAAATCATTATATGTCAAAGTACGGTCTTCAACACGTAGCCTTGACTCACACAGAACAGCAAACTATAAAGGGTCCCAAAAATGACTTTGTTTATTTTTTCAAGTGAGGCAAACTGCAATGAATAAGGAGGATTGTACCTAATGCCAGAATACTTTCGACAATAGTTATTAGATAAAATCATAGTCAACCACATCTGACAATGATGGGTCACTCCGTCATTGCGGCTGTATGTTTGTGGAAAAATAGAAATGATAGAGATATGAAGCAGATCATCTTGTATCGTTAGATCGTCAGGATGTATATTACTGTGGATTCATTTTTATTCGTTGAGTACCAATTTTCGTGGCATTCGTAGATACAGATGAACCACGTAATTAGATTTTCAAGGAATAACAAATTTTCAATAGACTTGTATGCAGACTTTGGCAAAACCACGAAATAAAATTCCCACGAACATGCAAGTTTTCCTTAATCAACAACAATTGGTACCCACGAATATAAATGAATCCACAGTATGAGCAATCACTGACATTTTGGGAGCGATGGTAAAATCTTCAAATAAAGCTTCTCAAAAGTAATGATAAAACAACATACGTCTTTCTATCTGTAAGTAGATTAAGTAGTTCTTGAACAAGTTGGACTTTCTTTTCTTTGTGATTAAAATCTTTCACAATATTGCCAAATCTTTCTCTATTCTGAACAGATTTCTGCCATGGTTTGCCTGGTGACGAATTGTCACACGTTAAAACACCTACAAAAGATGCTCTTGTAGAGAATCAACGTGTTGTTTTTTCTATGCTTATTATCACTACATCTAGTTGTCATATATAGATAAAAGAAGATGTAGTATGAGTACCAATGAGACAACTCTCCATCCAAGTCATAATTTGTAAAAGTAAACAATTATAGGTCAAAGTATGGTCTTTAACACGGAGCCATGGCTCACAACGAACAGCAAGCTATAAAGAGCCCCATTAATAACTAGTGTAAAACCATTCAAACAAGAATATGTATAAATTAGGGTTTCAATAAATAACATTTACTATTACCGTTTAAAATATTTGATTCAGTTAAAACACCATCCACATTGGAACAACATACACCATTGGTCTTTGGAAAACTGAAAAACAAGTTTTTGTATTAAATTAAAGCCAACTTAGTTGATAGAGGTTTTCGTTTGCTGTATAACTATAACTTTATATGTTAGTTTCATTGCAACTTTACATGATTTTAAACATATCCCCATTTAAAGTTTGATTTTGTTTTTGTTTTCTGCAGTTGTTTACTCATTCATTGTAAACAAATAATGTTTTCTTTTATCTCAAAGCTATCATAAGATGTAATAAGTAGTTTAGTGATATGTTATATGTAAATGAGACGAAATGTGTAAATGAGATGAAATATGTAAATGAGATGAAATATGTTAATGAGATAAAATATGTAAATGCATGATTAATTTAGCAGTTGTCTTACCTGAGGTTCATCAGAATAAGATTGAATGAGTTGTATTTGCTCGAACATGGCTTTATTGTTTCATTGATATATTCTTGGCCATCCTTCTGACTTGAAATGTATTCATTAACTAAATATCCTGTTTTTGAACGAAATATATCAATAAACCTATTCAGTTAATAAAATATTAAAATTCCCATTTTATAAAGTTTCTTCAAAAACGTACTTTTTTCTTTGTTTATTTTTTTATCGAAATAACCATATTCTTCCAAAAGGTTACTAACATCACACTTGTGCAATTGACTCAAAAACTGAATAAGAGCCAAGCGGGCTGTTGTGTTAGTTTGTAAGTCATTGGTCCAAATTAACCTGGAAAATGAACTTAATCCTTATAACTTTCAATTTCAACTTTCGCGAAACCTCAAAATTTAATTCATTTGAGTTGCAGATGGTAATATGTAAATGAAACTTACGTTATGTTATGACATTCAAAGTAGTTTTCGCAACATGGATTATCGAAGATTAAACAAAGGGAAACAGGTCTTATTCAACGTTCATGTTGTATTTGTAGATATGCAATATCACGTCATAAGAATGGTTCAATGAACTTTTACTGATAGTTTGTACACGCCCTTACTCTTGAAAGCAAAATAATACTAAATATAATACAACTGTGGAATTTATGCAGCCTTCATAAGTTAGCATATTTTTGTTATTATCGTGTTGTTTTTTTTTTTTTGGATTTTTTTAATTTTGATTTTATGAAACGCAATTTCTATGCTGATATCAGATATTTGGAAGGTTGTGTTTAAACTATTTCAAAATTGAACCCTTCCTGTATTCAAAGTTCTATTGTTAACCTTCGTTTCTTTGTATTTACCTCTTCCTTTCTTTTTAGGATCATTTACTCCTAAGATATTGAGTGGTATTCCAATCCTTCCTTTGTACTTACCTCTTCCTTTCTTTTTAGGATCATATACTCTTAAGATATTGAGTAGTATCCCAATCCTTCCTTTCTTTGTATTTACCTCTTCCTTTCTTTTTAGGATCATTTACACCTAAGATATTGAGTAGTATTCCAATCCTTCCTTTCTTTGTATTTACCTCTTCCTTTCTTTTTAGGATCATTTACACCTAAGATATTGCGTAGTATCCCAATCCTTCCTTTGTATTTACCTCTTCCTTTCTTTTTAGGATCATTTACACCTAATATATTGAGTAGTATTCCAATCCTTCCTTTCTTTGTACTTACCTCTTCCTTTCTTTTTAGGATCATTTACACCTAAGATATTGAGTAGTATTCCAATCCTTCCTCTCTTTGTACTTACCTCTTCCTTTCTTTTTAGGATAATTTACACCTAAGATATTGAGTAGTATTCCAATCCTTCCTTTCTTTGTACTTACCTCTTCCTTTCTTTTTAGGATCATTTACACCTAAGATATTAAGTATTATTCCAATCCATCCTTTGTACTTACCTCTTCCTTTCTTTTTAGGATCATTTACACCTAAGATATTGAGTAGTATCCCAATCCTTCCTTTGTATTTACCTCTTCCTTTCTTTTTAGAATCATTTACACCTAAGATATTGAGTAGTATTCCAATCCTTCCTTTGTATTTACCTCTTCCTTTCTTTTTATGATCATTTACACCTAAGATATTGAGTAGTATCCTAATCCTTCCTTTGTTTGTACTTACCTCTTCCTTTCTTTTTAGGATCATTTACACCTAAGATATCGAGTAGTATTCCAATCCTTCCTCTCTTTGTACTTACCTCTTCCTTTCTTTTGAGGATCATTTACACCTAAGATATTGAGTAGTATCCCAATCCTTCCTTTGTACTTACCTCTTCCTTTCTTTTTTAGGATCATTTACACCTAAGATATTGAGTAGTATCCCAATCCTTCCTTTCTTTATATTTACCTCTTCCTTTCTTTTTAGGATCATTTACACCTAAGATATTGAGTAGTATTCCAATCCTTCCTTCTTTTTGTATTTACCTCTTCCTTTCTTTTTATGATCATTTACACCTAAGATATTGATAGTATCCCAATCCTTCCTTTCTTTGTACTTACCTCTTCCTTTCTTTTTAGGATCATTTACACATAAGATATTGAGTAGTATCCCAATCCTTCCTTTCTTTGTACTTACCTCTTCCTTTCTTTTTAGATCATTTAACTAAATTTTATACCCACTCTCTTCTCTTTCCTTCTTTAATTAAGATTATGCAATCCTCCTTTTCTATTTCCTTTTTAGACATTTACCTATATGGAATCCCTTCTGTTCTTCCTTTTAACATTCTATATTATATTACTTCTTCTTATCCTCTCTTCTTAATCTTCTAATGATATATCAACCTTTTGTTTTACCCTTCTTTCTTGTATTACACTAGATATTGTAGTACATCTCCTCTTGTACTACTTCTTTCTTAGTTTACACAAAATATGATCCAATTCTTTTTTTCCTCTTTTTTTGTTACAATTATATACCCAATCTCTTTCTGTACTTCCTCTTCTTTTATATTACACTAGATAATCTTTCCAATCTTTTGTATACCTCTCCTTTCTTAGAATCATTCACCTATTAGTATTCATCTCCTTCTTATCCTTCCTTCTTTAGATCATTCACTAAATATGAGTGTTCCACCTTCTTTTTATTACTCTTCTTCTTTTAGTCATTTACACTATATTGTATATCCATCTTCCTTCTTTACACTACCTTCTTTTTAGGATCATTTACACAAATATTATCATCCTTCTTATTACTCTCCTTCTTAGTCATCACCAATATTAGTATTTCAACTCTTATACTTTCCTTTTTATCTTTACACCTAGATATGAGTATATCCATCCTCTTTCTTTGTCTTCTTTCCTTTCTTTAGATCATTTACACAAATTTATAGTCATCCTTCTCTTTGTACTACCTCTTCCTTTCTTTTATCCTCTCTTTTTTGATCATTTACACCTAAATATATTCCTCTCTTTTTTTACTTTCCTTTTTTTTCATTACACAAGATTAAGTATATTCCAACCTTTTGTATTTACTCTTCCTTTCTTTAGAATTACTATATTATAGTATCAATCTCTTTTATTTCCTCTTCCTCTTTAGGATATTACACCTGTATATGTATCAACCTTCTTTATTCCTTCTTCTTTTAGCATTTAACTAGTTGATAGTATCCTCTTCTTCTTTATTTACTCTCCTTTCTTTAGCATTTCACTAGATATGAGTAGTATCCATCTCCTTTTATACCTTCCTTTCTTAGTCTTTACACCTAAATATAGGTATCAATTCCTTTGTACTTACTCTCTTTTTAGATTACAGAATTAGTATATCAATCTCCTTTGTATCCTTTCTTTCTTTGATCATTACACATTTGATGTTCAATCCTCTCTTTGACTACCTCTCTTTAGACATTCACTAATTAGTCAATCCTTTGACTTACTCTTCCTTTTTTGATATTACTAAGATTGTGTATCATCCTCTTGATACTCTCTTTCTTTGATCTTTACCTAATATGGTGTATTCATCTCCTTTTTTTATCTCTTTCTTTAGTCATTTAACCTAAGTATGATAGTCATCTCCTTGATACCTTCCTTCTTTGGATCTTTAACAGATTGATATATCCATCCTCTCTTTGTATTACCTTTCTTCTTTTTTCCTAGATATAGTATATCACTCCTTCCTCTCCTTTTTGATCATACTAATTATATCCCAACCTTTTCTTTCTACTCTTCCTTCTTTTTAGCATTCACTATTAGATATCATCTCTTGTATACCTCTTCCTTTCTTTAGTCTTAACAAATTTAGTAGTATCACTCCTCTTTGTTACTCTCTTTTGATCATTTAACTAATATTATATATCACCCTTGTATCTCTCTTTCTTTAGTCATTTACCCTAAGATATTGAGTATATCCAATCCTTCTTTGTATTTACCTCTTCCTTTCTTTAGGATCATTTACACCTAAGATATTAGTAGTATTCAATCCTGTATTTACCTCTTCCTTTCTTTTTAGATCATTTACACTTTTCTCTCCTTGTATACTCTTCTTTTTTAGATCATTACTAATTAGTATCATCTCTTCTTTATACTCTTCCTTCTTTAGATCTTACACTAATATAGTAGTATCATCTCTTTGTATACTCTTCCTTTTTGTTTACACCAGTAGTATCCAATCCTTCCTTTCTTTGTACTTACCTCTTCCTTTCTTTTTAGGATCATTTACACCTAAGATATTAAGTAGTATTCCAATCCTTCCTTTCTTTGTACTTACCTCTTCCTTTCTTTTTAGGATCATTTACACCTAAGATATTGAGTAGTATTCCAATCCTTCCTTCTTTGTATCTTACCTCTTCCTTTCTTTTTAGGATCATTTACACCTAAGATATTGAGTAGTATTCCAATCCTTCCTTTCTTTACACTTACCTCTTCCTTTCTTTTTAGGATCATTTACACCTAAGATATTAAGTAGTATTCCAATCCTTCCTTTCTTTGTATTTACCTCTTCCTTTCTTTTTAGGATCATTACACCTAAGATATTAAGTAGTATCCAATCCTTCCTTTGTATTTACCTCTTCCTTTCTTTTTATGATCATTTACACCTAAGATATTGAGTAGTATCCCAATCCTTCCTTTCTTTGTACTTACCTCTTCCTTTCTTTTTAGGATCATTTACACCTAAGATATTGAGTAGTATTCCAATCCTTCCTTCTCTTTGTACTTACTCTTCTTTCCTTTTTCTTTTATTATTTACCTCTTGTCTCTTTTCTTTTTAGGATCATTTACACCTAAGATATTGAGTAGTATTCCAATCCTTCCTTTCTTTGTACTTACCTCTTCCTTTCTTTTTAGGATCATTTACACCTAAGATTTAAGTAGTATTTCCAATCCTTCCTTCCTTTGTATTTACCTCTTCCTTTCTTTTTGATCATTTACACTAAGATATTAGTAGTATCCCAATCCTTCCTTTCTTTGTACTTACCTCTTCCTTTCTTTTTAGGATCATTTACACCTAAGATATTGAGTAGTATCCCAATCCTTCCTTTCTTTGTACTTACCTCTTCCTTTCTTTTTAGGATCATTTACACCTAAGATATTGAGTAGTATCCCAATCCTTCCTTTCTTTATTTACCTCTTCCTTTCTTTTTAGGATCATTTACACCTAAGATATTGAGTAGTATTCCAATCCTTCCTTTCTTTGTATTTACCTCTTCCTTTCTTTTTAGGATCATTTACACCTAGATATTGAGTAGTATCCCAATCCTTCCTTCCTTTGTACTTACCTCTTCCTTTCTTTATATTTACCTCTTCCTTTCTTTTTAGGATCATTTACACCTAAGATATTGAGTAGTTTCCAATCCTTCCTTCTTTGTACTTACCTCTTCCTTTCTTTTTAGATCATTTACACCTAAGATATTAAGTATATTCCTAATCCTTCCTTCCTTTGTACTTACCTCTTCCTTTCTTTTTAGGATCATTTACACCTAAGATATTGAGTAGTATTCCAATCCTTCCTTTCTTTGTACTTACCTCTTCCTTTCTTTTTAGGATCATTTACACCTAAGATATTGAGTAGTATTCCAATCCTTCTTTCTTTGTACTTACCTCTTCCTTTCTTTTTAGGATCATTTACACCTAAGATATTGAGTAGTATTCCAATCCTTCCTTTCTTTGTACTTACCTCTTCCTTTCTTTTTAGGATCATTTACACCTAAGATATTGAGTAGTATTCCAATCCTTCTTCTTTGTATTACCTCTTCCTTTCTTTTTAGATCATTTACACCTAAGATATTGAGTAGTATTCCAATCCTTCCTTTCTTTGTACTTACCTCTTCCTTTCTTTTTAGGATCATTTACACCTAAGATATTGAGTAGTATCCCAATCCTTCCTTTCTTTGTACTTACCTCTTCCTTTCTTTTTAGGATCATTTACACCTAAGATATTGAGTAGTATTCCAATCCTTCCTTCTTTGTATTACCTCTTCCTTTCTTTTTAGGATCATTTACACCTAAGATATTGAGTAGTATCCAATCCTTCCTTTGTATTTACCTCTTCCTTTCTTTTTAGGATCATTTACACCTAAGATATTGAGTAGTATCCAATCCTTCCTTTCTTTGTACTTACCTCTTCCTTTCTTTTTAGGATCATTTACACCTAAGATATTGAGTAGTATTCCAATCCTTCCTTTCTTTGTACTTACCTCTTCCTTTCTTTTTAGATCATTTACACCTAAGATATTGAGTAGTATCCAATCCTTCCTTTCTTTGTACTTACCTCTTCTTTCTTTTTAGGATCATTTACACCTAAGATATTAGTAGTATTCCAATCCTTCCTTTGTATTACCTCTTCCTTTCTTTTTAGGATCATTTACACCTAAGATATTGAGTAGTATCCAATCCTTCCTTTCTTTGTATTTACCTCTTCCTTTCTTTTTAGATCATTTACACCTAAGATATTAGTAGTATTCCAATCCTCCTTTGTATTACCTCTTCCTTTCTTTTAGGATCATTTACACCTAAGATATTGAGTAGTATTCCAATCCTTCTTTCTTTTATTTACCTCTTCCTTTCTTTTTAGATCATTTACACCTAAGATATTAGTAGTATTCCAATCCTTCCTTTGTACTTACCTCTTCCTTTCTTTTTAGGATCATTTACCCTAAGATATTGAGTAGTATCCAATCCTTCCTTTCTTTGTACTTACCTCTTCCTTTCTTTTTAGGATCATTTACACCTAAGATATTGAGTAGTATTCCAATCCTTCTTCTTGTATTTACCTCTTCCTTTCTTTTTAGGATCATTTACACCTAAGATATTAAGTAGTTTCCAATCCATCTTTCTTTTACTTTACCTCTTCCTTTCTTTTTAGGATCATTTACACCTAAGATATTGAGTAGTATCCCAATCCCTTCTTTGTATTTACCTCTTCCTTTCTTTTGAATCTTTACACCTAAGATATTGAAGTAGTATTCCAATCCTTCCTTTGTATTTACCTCTTCCTTTCTTTTTAGGATCATTTACACCTAAGATATTGAGTAGTATCCCAATCCTTCCTTTCTTTGTACTTACCTCTTCCTTTCTTTTTAGGATCATTTACACCTAAGATATTGAGTAGTATTCCAATCCTTCCTTCCTTTGTACTTACCCTCCTTTCTTTTAGATCATTTCACTAAGATATTGAGTAGTATCCTCCTTTCCTTTCTTCTTTTAGGATCATTTACACCTAAGATATTGAGTAGTATTCCAATCCTTCCTTTCTTTGTACTTACCTCTTCCTTTCTTTTTAGGATCATTTACACCTAAGATATTAAGTAGTATTCCAATCCTTCCTTCTTTGTACTTACCTCTTCCTTTCTTTTTAGGATCATTTTACACCTAAGATATTAAGTAGTATTCCAATCCTTCCTTCTTTGTATTTACCTCTTCCTTTCTTTTTAGGATCATTTACACCTAAGATATTGAGTAGTATTCCAATCCTTCTTCTTTGTACTTACCTCTTCCTTTCTTTTTAGGATCATTTACACCTAAGATATTAAGTAGTATTCCCAATCCTTCCTTCCTTTGTACTTACCTCTTCCTTTCTTTTTAGGATCATTTACACCTAAGATATTGAGTAGTATCCCAATCCTTCCTTTGTATTTACCTCTTCCTTTCTTTTTAGGATCTTTACACCTAAGATATTGAGTAGTATTCCAATCCTTCCTTTCTTTGTATTTACCTCTTCCTTTCTTTTAGGATCATTTACACCTAAGATATTGAGTAGTATCCCAATCCTTCCTTTCTTTGTACTTACCTCTTCCTTTCTTTTTTGGATCATTTACACCTAAGATATTGAGTAGTATCCCAATCCTTCCTTCCTTTGTATTTACCTCTTCCTTTCTTTTTAGGATCATTTGGATCATTTACACCTAAGATATTGAGTAGTATTCCAATCCTTTCATTCTTTGTACTTACCTCTTCCTTTCTTTTAGAATATTTACACCTAAGATATTGAGTAGTATTCCAATCCTTCTTTCTTTGTACTTACCTCTTCCTTTCTTTTTAGATCATTTACACCCAAGATATTGATAGTATTCCAATCCTTTCATCCTTTGTACTTACCTCTTCCTTTCTTTTTAGGATCATTTACACCTAAGATATTGAGTAGTATTCCAATCCTTCCTTTCTTTGTATTTACCTCTTCCTTTCTTTTTATGATCATTTACACCTAAGATATTAAGTAGTATTCCAATCCATCCTTTGTACTTACCTCTTCCTTTCTTTTTAGGATCATTTACACCTAAGATATTGAGTAGTATTCCAATCCTTCCTTTCTTTGTATTTACCTCTTCCTTTCTTTTTATGATCATTTACACCTAAGATATTAAGTAGTATTCCAATCCATCCTTTGTACTTACCTCTTCCTTTCTTTTAGGATCATTTACCCTAAGATATTGAGTAGTATCCCAATCCTTCCTTTTTGTATTTACCTCTTCCTTTCTTTTTAGGATCATTTACACCTAAGATATTGATAGTATTCCAATCCTTTCATTCTTTGTATTACCTCTTCCTTTCTTTTTAGGATCATTTACACCTAAGATATTAAGTAGTATTCCAATCCATTCCTTTTGTACTTACCTCTTCCTTTCTTTTTAGGATCATTTACACCTAAAGATATTGAGTAGTATCCCAATCCTTCCTTTGTATTTACCTCTTCCTTTCTTTTTAGGATCCTTTACACCTAAGATATTGAGTAGTATTTCAATCCTTCCTTTGTATTTACCTCTTCTTTCTTTTTAGGATCATTACACCTAAGATATTGAGTAGTATCCCAATCCTTCCTTTCTTTGTACTTACCTCTTCCTTTCTTTTTTGGATCATTTACACCTAAGATATTTGAGTAGTATCCCAATCCTTCCTTCCTTTGTATTTACCTCTTCCTTTCTTTTTAGGATCATTTACACCTAAGATATTGAGTAGTATCCCAATCCTTCCTTTGTATTTACCTCTTCCTTTCTTTTTAGGATCATTTACTCCTAAGATATTGAGTAGTATCCAATCCTTCCTTTCTTTGTACTTACCTCTTCCTTTCTTTTTAGGATCATTTACACCTAAGATATTAAGTAGTATTCCAATCCTTCCTCTCTTTGTACTTACCTCTTCCTTTCTTTTTAGGATCCATTTACACCTAAGATATTGAGTAGTATCCCAATCCTTCCTATCTTTGTACTAACCTCTTCCTTTCTTTTTATGATCATTTACACCTAAGATATTAGTAGTATTCCAATTTATTCCATCCTTTTTGTACTTACCTCTTTCCTTTCTTTTTAGGATCATTTACACCTAAGATATTGAGTAGTATTCCCAATCCTTCCCTTGTATTTACCTCTTCCTTTCTTTTTAGAATCATTTACACCTAAGATATTGAGTAGTATTCCAATCCTTCCTTTCTTTGTACTTACCTCTTCCTTTCTTTTTAGAATCATTTACACCTAAGATATTGAGTAGTATTCCAATCCTTCCTTTCTTTGTATTTACCTCTTCCTTTCTTTTTAGGATCATTTACACCTAAGATATTGAGTAGTATCCAATCCTTCCTTTCTTTGTACTTACCTCTTCTTTCTTTTTAGGATATTTACACCTAAGATATTAAGTAGTATTCCAATACTTCCTTTGTATTTACTCTTCCTTTCTTTTTAGGATCATTTACACCTAAAATATTAAGTAGTATCCCAATCCTTCCTTTCTTTGTACTTACCTCTTCTTTTTTTTTTTAGATCATTTACACTTAAGATATTGAGTAGTATCCCAATCCTCTCTTTGTATTTACCTCTTTCTTTCTTTTAGAATCATTTACACCAAATATTGAGTAGTATTCCAACCTTCCTTTCTTTATTTACCTCTTCCTTTCTTTTTAGGATCATTTACACCTAAGATATTGAGTAGTATCCCAATCCTTCCTTTCTTTGTACTTACCTCTTCCTTTCTTTTTAGATCGTTTACACTAAGATATTGATAGTATCCCAATCCTTCTTCTTTGTATTTACCTCTTCCTTTCTTTTTAGGATCATTTACAGTATTCCAATCCTTCCTTTGTATTTACCTCTTCCTTTCTTTTATATCATTTACACCTAAGATATTGAGTAGTATCCCAATCCTTCCTTTTGTACTTACCTCTTCTTTCTTTTTAGGATAATTTACACCTAAGATATGAGTATATTCCAATCCTTCCTCCTTTGTACTTACCTCTTCCTTCTATATTTACCTCTTCTTTCTTTTTAGATCATTTACACCTAAGATATTGAGTAGTATTCAATCCTTCCTTCTTTGTACTTACCTCTTCCTTTCTTTAGGATCATTTACACTAAGATATTAAGTAGTATTCCAATCCTCCTTTGTACTTACCTTTCCTTTCTTTTTAGATCATTTACACCTAAGATATTGAGTAGTATCCAATCCTTCCTTTGTATTTACCTCTTCCTTTCTTTTTAGGATCTTTACACCTAAGATATTGAGTAGTATTTCAATCCTTCCTTTGTATTTACCTCTTCCTTTCTTTTTAGGATCATTTACACCTAAGATATTGAGTAGTATCCCAATCCTTCTTTCTTTGTACTTACCTCTTCCTTTCTTTTTGGATCATTTACACCTAAGATATTGAGTAGTATCCAATCCTTCCTTCCTTTGTATTACCTTCCTTTCTTTTTAGGATCATTTACACCTAAGATATTGAGTAGTATCCAATCCTTCCTTTGTATTTACCTCTTCCTTTCTTTTTAGGATCATTTACCCTAAGATATTGAGTAGTATCCAATCCTTCCTTTTTTGTACTTACCTTCCTTTCTTTTTAGGATCATTTACACCTAAGATATTAGTAGTATTCCAATCCATCCTTTGTACTTACCTCTTCCTTTCTTTTTAGGATCATTTACACCTAAGATATTGAGTAGTATCCAATCCTTCCTTCTTTGTACTAACCTCTTCCTTTCTTTTTAGGATCATTTACACCTAAGATATTAAGTAGTATTCCAATCCATCCTTTGTACTTACTCTTCCTTCTTTTTAGGATCATTTACACCTAAGATATTGAGTAGTATCCAATCCTTCCTTTGTATTTACCTCTTCCTTTCTTTTTAGATCATTTACACCTAAGATATTGAGTAGTATTCCAATCCATCCTTGTATTACCTCTTCCTTTCTTTTTAGATCATTTACACCTAAGATATTGAGTAGTATCCAATCCTTCCTTTCTTTGTACTTACCTCTTCCTTTCTTTTTAGAATCATTTACACCTAAGATATTGAGTAGTATTCCAATCCTTCTTTCTTTGTATTTACCTCTTCCTTTCTTTTTAGGATCATTTACACCTAAGATATTGAGTAGTATCCCAATCTTCCTTTTTGTACTTACCTCTTCCTTTCTTTTTAGGATCATTTAACCTAAGATATTAAGTAGTATCCAATCTTCCTTTGTATTTACCTCTTCCTTTCTTTTTAGGATCTTTACACCTAAAATATTAATCCTTCCTTTGTTTTACCTTTCCTTCTTTTTAGGATCATTTACCCCTAAATATTAGTAGTATCCAATCCTTCCTTTCTTTACTATTTATATCCTCCTTCCTTTTTGTCATTACCCTAAGTATTAGTTATTTCATCCTTCCTTTCTTTGTATTACTCTTCCTTTCTTTTTAGATCATTTACACTAATATTAGTAGTATCCAATCCTTCCTTTTTTGTACTACTCTTCCTTCTTTTTAGTCATTTACACTAAGATATTGAGTAGTATCCAATCCTTCCTTCTTTTACTTACCTCTTCCTTTCTTTTTAGGATCATTTACACCTAAGATATTGAGTAGTATCCCAATCCTTCCTTGTACTTCCTTCTTTTTCTTTCTTTATATATTTCACCTCTATTTACCTTTCTTTCTTTTGATCTTTACACTAATATTAGTAGTATCATTCCTCCTTTCTTTGTATTTACCTCTTCCTTTCTTTTCGATCATTTAACTAGATATTAGTAGTATTCCAATCTTCCTTTGTATTTACCTCTTCCTTTTTTTTAGGAATTACCACTTTTACACCTTCCTTTCTTTTTGATACTAGTATTTAGATCCTCCTTCCTTTTATTACCTTTCCTTTCTTTTTAGGATCATTTACACCTAAGATATTGAGTAGTATTCACCTTCCTTCTTTTATTTACCTTTCTTACTCTTCCCTTTTGGATCTTTACCACTTTTTAGTATTCCAATCCTTCCTTTTAATTTACCTTCCTCTTTTAGATCATACAAAATAGTAGTACATCCTCCTTTTATTACTCTCTTTCTTTTTAGTATTTACAATATGTGTCTCTCCTTTTTACTTTCTTTTTTGATTACTATTTTAGATCATTTCTTGATACCTCTTCCTTTTTTGTCTTACCCTAAGATTATATACCAACTTTTATACTTTCTTTCTTTGGATCATTACACAAGATATTAGTAGTATCCAATCTTCTCTTTTATACTTTCCTTTTAGATATTTCCTAGTATTAGTATCATTTTATACTTTCTTTTATCTTCTAGATATATGATATTTGTATCTTCCTCTTCCTTTCTTTTAGATCTTTTACTTTTAGTATACCAATCTTCTTTATTACCTTCTTTTTTAGATCTTTACACCTAGTATAGTAGTATTCCTTTCCTTTTATTACCTCTTCCTTTCTTTTAGATTTTTACCTAAGATATTGAGTAGTATCCAATCCTTCCTTTTTTGTACTTACCCTTCCTTTCTTTTTAGGATCATTACACCTAAGATATTGAGTATATAATCCTTCCTTCTTTGTATTACCTCTTCCTTTCTTTTTAGGATCATTTACACTAAGATATTGAGTAGTATCCAATCTTCCTTTCCTTCTTTACTTTCTTTTTTAGATCATTTACACCTAAGATATTAGAGTATCCAATCCTTCCTTTGTATTTACCTCTTCCTTTCTTTTTAATCATTCATAAATTTAATAGTATTCATTTTTCATTCCTTTCTTTTTTTACGTCTTTCTTTTAGATATTATAGTATTCAATTCCTCTTCTTACCTTTCTTTCTTTTTTCTTTTACACCTAAGATATTGAGTAGTATCCAATCCTTCCTTTTTTACCTCTTCCTTTCTTTTTAGGATCATTTACACCTAAATATTGAGTAGTATCCCATCCTTTTTTTACTTTCTTTCTTTTATTTATAGATATTACTAATATCTAATCCTCCTTCTTTGTTTTACTCTTCCTTTTCTTTTACATTTACACCTAAGATATTGCAATCTCTTTATATCTTCCTTTCTTTGATACTCTTCCTATTTTAGTGATCAATCTCCTTCTTTATTACCTTTCCTTTCTTTTGATCATTTACTCTATTTGATTATAAATTTCTTATTCATCTTCTCTTTATACCTCTTCCTTTTTTTTAAGGTATTTACCAAATTTCTGTATTCACCTTCTTCTTTTTTACTTTCTTCTTTACAACACTAAGATATTGAGTAGTATCCAATCCTTCCTTCTTTATACTTTCCTTCTTCTTTCCTTTTAGATATTTCACCTTTTTTGTATTCCATCCTTCTTTTTGATATTTCCTTTTTTTAGGATCATCCCTAGTTTGGTATTCCATCCTTCCTTTTATTTCTTCCCTTTTTTTTATGATCTTTTACCCTAATTTTGATATTTCCAATTTTTTATTCAATCCTCTTCCTTTCTTTTTACTCTTTCTAGATTTATAGTATTATATCCTCCTTCTTTGTATTTACCTCTTCCTTTCTTTTAGATCATTTACACCTAAGATATTGAGTAGTATCCAATCCTTCCTTTTTTTTACCTCTTCCTTTCTTTTTAGGATCATTTACACCTAAGATATTGAGTTATTCCAATCCTTCCTTTCTTTTCTTACTTTCTTTCTTTTTAGTATTTAATATCATATTCATCTCTTTTTTAGCTCTTTAGTCATTCTTATCCTTTCTTTTTTTTTACTCTTCTTTTTTTTAGATCATTCCTTGTATTATTTCCTTCTTCTTTCTTAGTTATTATCCTCTTCCTTTCTTTTTAGTCTTTCTCTAGATATTACTAAATATTTTTTCTTTCTTCTTCTCTTCCTTTCTTTTTAGGATCATTTCACTAAGATATTGAGTAGTATCCCAATCTTCTTCTTTTACTCCCTTTCTTTAGGATCATTTACCTAGATATTAGTATATCTTCTTGTATTACCTTCTTCTTTCTTCTTTATATATCCTCTTCTTCTTCTTTTAGGATTTACACTAGATATTAGTGTATTCCAACCTTTTTTCTTCTCTTCCCTTTCTTTTAGGATATTTCACCTAAGATATTAGTAGTATCAATCTCCTTTTTACTTCTCTTCCTTTTTTCATTACAGATATTGAGTAGTATCCAATCCTTTTCCCTTCTTCCTCTTTGTACTTACCTCTTCCTTTCTTTTTAGGATCATTTACACCTAAGATATTGAGTAGTATTCCAATCCTTCCTTTCTTTGTACTTACCTCTTCCTTTCTTTTTAGGATCATTTACACCTAAGATATTGAGTAGTATCCCAATCCTTCCTTCTTTGTATTTACCTCTTCCTTTCTTTTTAGGATCATTTACACCTAAGATATTGAGTAGTATCCCAATCCTTCCTTTGTATTTACCTCTTCCTTTCTTTTTAGGATCATTTACACCTAAGATATTGAGTAGTATCCAATCTCTTCCTTTGTATTTCTAACAATTAGTAGTATTCCAATCCTTCCTTTTTACTCTTCCTTTCTTTTTTACTAAGATATTATATACAATCCTTCCTTTCTTTCTTCCTTTCTTTCTTTTTAGATCTTCACTATATTGATATCCAATCCTTCCTTTCTTTTTCCTTTCCTTTTTTAGATCATTTCACTAGATATTGAGTATTTCCAATCTTCCTTTCTTTTTACCTCTTCTTTCTTTTTGGATCATTACACCTATTTTTTCCATCCTCTTCTCTTTTAATTTACCTTTTTTTACTTTACACTAATTTGTTCTTCTGATTATTCTTTCTTTCTTCTAATTTAGTTAATTCTGTTCTCTTCCTTTCTTGATCTTTCCTATTTTGTCATTCTATTTTCTCTTCTTTGATCTTCCTATTTAGTATACTCTTTGATTCCCTCTTCTTTATATCTTTCCTAGATATAATATATCAATCCTTCCTTTTTACTTCCTTTCTTTTGAATTACCTAAGATTGAGTACAACTCCTCTTGTATTACCTCCTTTCTTTGATTTTACACCTAAGATATTGAGTAGTATCCAATCTTCTTTTTTACCTCTTCTTTCTTTTTAGATCATTACACCTAAGATATAGTATATCCTTCTCTTTTTTACTCTTCCTTTCTTTTTAGGATCATTTACCTAAGATATGAGTAGTATCCAATCCTCTTTGTATTTCCTCTTTTTTCTTATATATCAACTTTTTATTACCCTCCTTTCTTTTTGGATCATTTACACTAAATAGAGTATCACCTTCCTTCTTTACTCTTCTCTTTTGATCATTTACTAAGATATAGTATATCCAATCCTTCCTTTTTTATTTCCTCTTTTTTTTTAAGATAATACACCTTTTGTATCCCTCCTTCTTTTTGTATTTACCCTTCTTTTTAGATCTTCCTAAGTATTATTTTCAATTTCCCTTTTTATATACCTTCCTTTCTTTTTGATATTTACCCTTATTTGTAGATCAACCTTCTCTTTGTATCCTCTTCCTTCTTTTATCATTTCCTAATTTAGTATTCCCAATTTTTATCCTCTTCCTTTCTTTTAGATCTTTCCTAAGATATTGAGTTATCAACTCCTTTTTTATTACCTCTTCCTTTCTTTTAGATCTTTCCTAATTTGATATTCCCAATCTTTTTATTCCTCTTCCTTTTTTAACTTACCCTATTTGTTGATCCCATCCTTCCTTTGTATTCCTCCTTCTTTTATATTTACTCCTTTTCTTAGAATCTTCCCTATTTATGTATTCCTCTTCCTTTCTTTTATTATTTCCTTTTTTTAGGATCATTTACACTGTATTATATATCCAATCTTCCTTTCTTGTACTACCTTCCTTTCTTTTTAATCTTTACCCTAAGTTTGATATATCAATCCTTCCTTTTTGTATTTACCTCCTTTTTTTAGTATTCCAATCCTTACTTTATATTACTCATCCTTCCTTTTGATATTTACCTATTTTTTTTAGTCATTTCCTAAATTGATATATCCTCCTTCTTTTTTTTACTACTATTCTTTTTCAATCTTTCCTATGTATATTCTTTTTAATCTTTCCTATTTGTATTCCTTTCTTTTTCTACTCTTCCTTTTTAGATCATTTACCCTAATACTTAGTCTTTCCTTAGATCATTTACACCTAGATATTTATTTTTCAGATCTTTTCTTAGTATTACCCTTCCTCTTTTGTATTTACACCTAATTTTTTTAGATCATTCCTAATTTCTTGTATTATCTTCCTTTCTTTATTCCTTCCTTCTTTGGATCATTTTAATATTGTAGTATCCAATCCTTCTTCTTTCTTCTCTTCTTCTTTTGGATCATTTACACCTAAGATAGAGTAGTATCCCAATCCTTCCTTTCTTTGTACTTCCTCTTTTTCTTTTACACTAACTAAGTATTAAGTATTCCAATCCTTCCTTTGTATTTACCTTTCCTCTTTAGATCATTACACCTAAGATATGTAGTATTCCAATCCTTCCTTTCTTTATACTTACCTCTTCCTTTCTTTTTAGATCATTTACACCTAAGATATTGAGTAGTATCCAATCCTTCCTTTCTTTGTACTTACCTCTTCCTTTCTTTTTAGGATCATTTACACCTAAGATATTGAGTAGTATCCAATCCTTCCTTTCTTTACTTACCTCTTCCTTTCTTTTTAGGATCATTTACACCTAAGATATTGAGTAGTATCCCAATCCTTCTTTCTTTGTACTTACCTCTTCCTTTCTTTAGATCATTTACACCTAAGATATTGAGTAGTATCCAATCCTTCCTTCTTTGTATTACCTCTTCCTTTCTTTTAGATCATTTACACCTAAGATATTGAGTAGTATCCAATCCCTTTCTTTTTACTTTACCTCTTCCTTTCTTTTTAGGATCATTTACACCTAAGATATTGAGTAGTATCCAATCCTTCCTTTTTATGTTACCTCTTCCTTTCTTTTTAGGATCATTTACACCTAAGATATTGAGTAGTATCCCAATCCTTCCTTTCTTTGTACTTACCTCTTCCTTTCTTTTTAGGATCATTTACACCTAAGATATTGAGTAGTATCCAATCCTTCCTTTTTGTACTTACCTCTTCCTTTCTTTTTAGGATCATTTACACCTAAGATATTGAGTAGTATTCCAATCCTTCCTTTCTTTGTACTTACCTCTTCCTTTCTTTTTATGATCATTTACACCTAAGATATTGAGTAGTATTCCAATCCTTCCTTCTTTATACTTACCTCTTCCTTTCTTTTTAGGATCATTTACACCTAAGATATTGAGTAGTATCCCAATCCTTCCTTTGTATTTACCTCTTCCTTTCTTTTAGGATCATTTACACCTAAGATATTGAGTAGTATTCCAATCCTTCTTTCTTTGTATTACCTCTTCCTTTCTTTTTAGGATCATTTACACCTAAGATATGAGTAGTATTCCAATCCTTCTCTCTTTATCTTACCTCTTCCTTTCTTTTTAGGATCATTTACACCTAAGATATTGAGTAGTATCCCAATCCTTTCCTTTGTATTACCTCTTCCTTTCTTTTTAGGATCATTTACACCTAAGATATTGAGTAGTATCCCAATCCTTCCTTTTTTGTATTACCTCTTCCTTTCTTTTTAGGATCATTTACACCTAAGATATTGAGTAGTATTCCAATCCTTTCTTTGTACTTACTCTTCCTTTCTTTTTAGGATCATTTACACCTAAGATATTGAGTAGTATCCAATCCTTCCTTTCTTTGTACTTACCTCTTCCTTTCTTTTTAGGATCATTTACACCTAAGATATTGAGTAGTATCCCAATCCTTCCTTCTTTGTATTTACCTCTTCCTTTCTTTTTAGATCATTTACACCTAAGATATTGAGTAGTATCCCAATCCTTCCTTTTGTATTACCTCTTCCTTTCTTTTTAGGATCATTTACACCTAAGATATTGAGTAGTATTCCAATCCTTCCTTTCTTTTTTTACCTCTTCCTTTCTTTTTAGGATCATTTACACCTAAGATATTGAGTAGTATCCCAATCCTTCCTTTCTTTGTACTTACCTCTTCCTTTCTTTTTAGGATCATTTACACCTAAGATATTGAGTAGTATCCCAATCCTTCCTTTCTTTGTACTTACCTCTTCCTTTCTTTTTAGGATCATTTACACCTAAGATATTGAGTAGTATTCCAATCCTTCCTTTCTTGTAACTTACCTCTTCCTTTCTTTTTAGGATCATTTACACCTAAGATATTAGTAGTATCCTCCAATCCTTCCTTTCTTTATATTACCTCTTCCTTTCTTTTTATGATCATTTACACCTAAGATATTGAGTAGTATTCCAATCCTTCCTTTCTTTGTATTTACCTCTTCCTTTCTTTTTAGGATCATTTACACCTAAGATATTGAGTAGTATCCCAATCCTTTCCTTTGTATTTACCTCTTCCTTTCTTTTTAGGATCATTTACACCTAAGATATTGAGTAGTATTCCAATCCTTCTTTCTTTGTACTTACCTCTTCCTTTCTTTTTAGGATCATTTACACCTAAGATATTGAGTAGTATCCCAATCCTTCCTTCTTTGTATTTACCTCTTCCTTTCTTTTTAGGATCATTTACACCTAAGATATTGAGTAGTATCCCAATCCTTCTTTGTACTTACTCTTCCTTTCTTTTTAGATCATTTACACCTAAGATATTGAGTAGTATCCCAATCCTTCCTCTTGTATTACCTCTTCCTTTCTTTTTAGGATCATTTACACCTAAGATATTGAGTAGTATCCAATCCTTTCTTTGTACTTACTCTTCCTTTCTTTTAGAATCATTTAACCTAAGATATTGAGTAGTATCCAATCCTTCCTTTCTTTGTACTTACCTCTTCCTTTCTTTTTAGGATCATTTACACCTAAGATATTGAGTAGTATCCAATCCCTCTTACCTTCTTCTTTTTGTATTTACCAAATTTTTCCTTTCCTTTTTTGTAACTCTTCCTTCTTTTTAGGATCATTTACACCTAAGATATTGAGTAGTATCCCAATCCTTCCTTTCTTTGTACTTACCTCTTCCTTTCTTTTAGATCATTTACACCTAAGATATTGAGTAGTATTCCAATCCTTCCTTTCTTTGTACTTACCTCTTCCTTTCTTTTTAGGATCATTTACACCTAAGATATTGAGTAGTATTCCAATCCTTCTTCTTTGTACTTACCTCTTCCTTTCTTTTTAGGATCATTTACACCTAAGATATTGAGTAGTATCCAATCCTTCCTTTGTATTTACCTCTTCCTTTCTTTTAGGATCATTTACACCTAAGATATTGAGTAGTATCCAATCCTTTCTTTGTACTTACTCTTCCTTTCTTTTAGAATCATTTACACCTAAGATATTGAGTAGTATCCAATCCTTTCTTTGTACTTACCTCTTCCTTTCTTTTAGGATCATTTACACCTAAGATATTGAGTAGTATCCCAATCCTTTCTTTGTACTTACTCTTCCTTTCTTTTTAGATCATTTACACCTAAGATATTGAGTAGTATCCCAATCCTTCCTTTCTTTGTACTACCTCTTCCTTTCTTTTTAGGATCATTTACACCTAAGATATTGAGTAGTATCCAATCCTTTCTTTGTACTTAACTCTTCCTTTCTTTTTAGAATCATTTACACCTAAGATATTGAGTAGTATCCAATCCTTCCTTTGTACTTACTCTTCCTTTCTTTTTAGATCATTTACACCTAAGATATTGAGTAGTATCCCAATCCTTCCTCTTTGTATTTACCTCTTCCTTTCTTTTTAGGATCATTTACACCTAAGATATTGAGTAGTATCCAATCCTTTCTTTGTACTTACCTCTTCCTTTCTTTTTAGAATCATTTACACCTAAGATATTGAGTAGTATTCCAATCCTTCCTTTGTACTTACCTCTTCTTTCTTTTTAGATCATTTACACCTAAGATATTGAGTAGTATCCCAATCCTTCCTTTCTTTGTACTTACCTCTTCCTTTCTTTTAGATCATTTACACCTAAGATATTGAGTAGTATCCAATCCTTTCTTTGTATTACCTCTTCCTTTCTTTTTAGGATCATTTACACCTAAGATATTGAGTAGTATCCAATCCTCCTTTCTTTGTACTTACCTCTTCCTTTCTTTTTAGGATCATTTACACTAAGAATTGAGTAGTATTCCAATCCTTTCTTTGTACTTACCTCTTCCCTTTCTTTTTAGGATCATTTACACTAAGATATTGAGTAGTATCCAATCCTTCCTTTCTTTGTACTTACCTCTTCCTTTCTTTTTAGGATCATTTACACCTAAGATATTGAGTAGTATCCCAATCCTTCCTTTGTATTACCTCTTCCTTTCTTTTTAGATCATTTACACCTAAGATATTGAGTAGTATCCCAATCCTTCTTCTTTGTATTTACCTCTTCCTTTCTTTTTAGGATCATTTACACCTAAGATATTGAGTAGTATTCCAATCTTCTTTCTTTGTACTTACCTCTTCCTTTCTTTTTAGGATCATTTACACCTAAGATATTGAGTAGTATCCCAATCCTTCCTTTCTTTGTACTTACCTCTTCCTTTCTTTTTAGGATCATTTACACCTAAGATATTGAGTAGTATCCCAATCCTTTCTTTGTACTTACCTCTTCCTTTCTTTTTAGGATCATTTACACCTAAGATATTGAGTAGTATCCCAATCCTTTCTTTGTACTTAACTCTTCCTTTCTTTTTAGGATCATTTACACCTAAGATATTGAGTAGTATCCAATTCCTTTCTTTGTACTTACCTCTTCCTTTCTTTTTAGGATCATTTACACCTAAGATATTGAGTAGTATTCCCAATCCTTTCTTTGTACTTACCTCTTCCTTTCTTTTTAGGATCATTTACACCTAAGATATTGAGTAGTATCCCAATCCTTCTTTGTACTTACCTCTTCCTTTCTTTTTAGAATCATTTACACCTAAGATATTGAGTAGTATCCCAATCCTTCCTTTCTTTGTACTTACCTCTTCCTTTTTTTTAGGATCATTTACACCTAAGATATTGAGTAGTATCCCAATCCTTTCTTTGTACTTACCTCTTCCTTTCTTTTTAGATCATTTACACCTAAGATATTGAGTAGTATCCCAATCCTTTCTTTCTTTGTTTACCTCTTCCTTTCTTTTTAGGATCATTTACACCTAAGATATTGAGTAGTATCCAATCCTTCCTTTGTACTTACCTCTTCCTTTCTTTTTAGAATCATTTACACCTAAGATATTGAGTAGTATTCCAATCCTTCCTTTCTTTGTACTTACCTCTTCCTTTCTTTTTAGGATCATTTACACCTAAGATATTGAGTAGTATCCCAATCCTTCCTTTCTTTGTACTTACCTCTTCCTTTCTTTTTAGATCATTTACACCTAAGATATTGAGTAGTATCCCAATCCTTCTTTGTATTACCTCTTCCTTTCTTTTTAGGATCATTTACACCTAAGATATTGAGTAGTATCCCCAAACCTTTCTTTGTATTTACCTCTTCCTTTCTTTTTAGGATCATTTACACCTAAGATATTGAGTAGTATTCCAATCTTCCTTCTTTGTACTTACCTCTTCCTTTCTTTTTAGGATCATTTACACCTAAGATATTGAGTAGTATCCCAATCCTTCCTTTCTTTGTACTTACCTCTTCCTTTCTTTTTAGATCATTTACACCTAAGATATTGAGTAGTATCCAATCCTTCCTTCTTTGTACTTACCTCTTCCTTTCTTTTTAGATCATTTACACCTAAGATATTGAGTAGTATCCCAATCCTTCCTTTCTTTGTACTTACCTCTTCCTTTCTTTTTAGGATCATTTACACCTAAGATATTGAGTAGTATCCAATCCTTCCTTTCTTTGTACTTACCTCTTCCTTTCTTTTTAGGATCATTTACACCTAAGATATTGAGTAGTATCCAATCCTTTCTTTGTACTTACCTCTTCCTTTCTTTTAGGATCATTTACACCTAAGATATTGAGTAGTATTCCAATCCTTCCTTTCTTTGTACTTACCTCTTCCTTTCTTTTTAGGATCATTTACACCTAAGATATTGAGTAGTATCCAATCCTTCCTTTTTGTATTTACCTCTTCCTTTCTTTTTAGGATCATTTACACCTAAATATTGAGTAGTATTCCAATCCTTTCTTTGTACTTACCTCTTCCTTTCTTTTTAGAATCATTTACACCTAAGATATTGAGTAGTATCCCAATCCTTCCTTTGTATTTACCTCTTCCTTTCTTTTTAGAATCATTTACACCTAAGATATTGAGTAGTATCCCAATCCTTCCTTCTTGATACTTAACCTCTTCCTTTCTTTTTAGAATCATTTACACCTAAGATATTGAGTAGTATCCAATCCTTCCTTTCTTTGTACTTACCTCTTCCTTTCTTTTTAGGATCATTTACACCTAAGATATTGAGTAGTATCCCAATCCTCTTCTTTGTACTTTACCTCTTCCTTTCTTTTTAGGATCATTTACACCTAAGATATTGAGTAGTATTCCAATCCTTCCTTTGTACTTACCTCTTCCTTTCTTTTTAGGATCATTTACACCTAAGATATTGAGTAGTATCCCAATCCTTCTTTCTTTGTACTTACCTCTTCTTTCTTTTTAGGATCATTTACACCTAAGATATTGAGTAGTATCCAATCCTTCCTTTCTTTGTACTTACCTCTTCCTTTCTTTTTAGGATCATTTACACCTAAGATATTGAGTAGTAATTTCCAATCCTTCCTTTTGTATTTACCTCTTCCTTTCTTTTTAGGATCATTTACACCTAAGATATTGAGTAGTATTCCCAATCCTTCCTTTGTATTTACCTCTTCCTTTCTTTTTAGGATCATTTACACCTAAGATATTGAGTAGTATTCCAATCCTTTCTTTGTACTTAACTCTTCCTTTCTTTTTAGGATCATTTACACCTAAGATATTGAGTAGTATCCCAATCCTTCCTTTGTATTTACCTCTTCCTTTCTTTTTAGGATCATTTACACCTAAGATATTGAGTAGTATCCCAATCCTTCCTTTGTACTTACCTCTTCCTTTCTTTTTAGAATCATTTACACCTAAGATATTGAGTAGTATCCCAATCCTTCCTTTCTTTGTACTTACCTCTTCCTTTCTTTTTAGGATCATTTACACCTAAGATATTGAGTAGTATCCAATCCTTCCTTTCTTTGTACTTACCCCTTCCTTTCTTTTTAGAATCATTTACACCTAAGATATTGAGTAGTATTCCAATCCTTCCTTTCTTTGTACTTACCTCTTCCTTTCTTTTTAGGATCATTTACACCTAAGATATTGAGTAGTATCCCAATCCTTTCTTTGTATTTACCTCTTCCTTTCTTTTTAGGATCATTTACACCTAAGATATTGAGTAGTATCCAATCCTTCCTTCTTTGTACTTACCTCTTCCTTTCTTTTTAGGATCATTTACACCTAAGATATTGAGTAGTATTCCAATCCTTCTCTTTGTACTTACCTCTTCCTTTCTTTTTAGGATCATTTACACCTAAGATATTGAGTAGTATCCCAATCCTTCTTCTTTGTACTTACCTCTTCCTTTCTTTTTAGATCATTTACACCTAAGATATTGAGTAGTATCCCAATCCTTCCTTTCTTTTATTTACCTCTTCCTTTCTTTTTAGGATCATTTACACCTAAGATATTGAGTAGTATCCCAATCCTTCTTTGTATTTACCTCTTCCTTTCTTTTAGAATCATTTACACCTAAGATATTGAGTAGTATCCAATTTCTTCTTTGTACTTACCTCTTCCTTTCTTTTTAGGATCATTTACACCTAAGATATTGAGTAGTATTCCAATCCTTCTTTGTATTACCTCTTCCTTTCTTTTTAGATCATTTACACCTAAGATATTGAGTAGTATCCCAATCCTTCCTTTCTTTGTACTTACCTCTTCCTTTCTTTTTAGGATCATTTACACCTAAGATATTGAGTAGTATCCAATCCTTTCCTTTGTATTTACCTCTTCCTTTCTTTTTAGGATCATTTACACCTAAGATATTGAGTAGTATCCAATCCTTCTCTTTGTATTTACCTCTTCCTTTCTTTTTAGGATCATTTACACCTAAGATATTGAGTAGTATTCCAATCCTTCCTTTGTATTTACCTCTTCCTTTCTTTTTAGGATCATTTACACCTAAGATATTGAGTAGTATCCAATCCTTCCTTCCTTTCTTTGTACTTACCTCTTCCTTTCTTTTTAGGATCATTTACACCTAAGATATTGAGTAGTATCCAACTTCCTTTCTTTGTACTTACACTCTTCCTTTCTTTTTAGATCATTTACACCTAAGATATTGAGTAGTATCCCAATCCTTCCTTTCTTTGTACTTACCTCTTCCTTTCTTTTTAGGATCATTTACACCTAAGATATTGAGTAGTATTCCAATCCTTCTTTTTGTACTTACCTCTTCCTTTCTTTTTAGGATCATTTACACCTAAGATATTGAGTAGTATCCCAATCCTTCCTTTCTTTGTACTTACCTCTTCCTTTCTTTTTAGGATCATTTACACCTAAGATATTGAGTAGTATCCAATCCTTCCTTTCTATTGTACTTACCTCTTCCTTTCTTTTTAGATCATTTACACCTAAGATATTGAGTAGTATCCCAATCCTTCCTTCTTGTACTTACCTCTCCTTTCTTTTAGGATCATTTACACCTAAGATATTAAGTAGTATCCAATCCTTCTTTGTACTTTACCTCTTCCTTTCTTTTTAGGATCATTTACACCTAAGATATTGAGTAGTATCCCAATCCTTCCTCTTGTATTACCTCTTCCTTTCTTTTTAGGATCATTTACACCTAAGATATTGAGTAGTATCCCAATCCTTTCTTTTATTTACCTCTTCTCTTTCTTTTTAGGATCATTTACACCTAAGATATTGAGTAGTATCCCAATCCTTCCTTTCTTTGTACTTACCTCTTCCTTTCTTTTTAGGATCATTTACACCTAAATATTGAGTAGTATCCCAATCCTTTTCTTTGTACTTACCTCTTCCTTTCTTTTTAGGATCATTTACACCTAAATATTGAGTAGTATTCCAATCCTTCTTCCTTTGTATTTACCTCTTCCTTTCTTTTAGGATCATTTACACCTAAGATATTGAGTAGTATCCATCTTCTTCCTTTGTACTTACCTCTTCCTTTCTTTTTAGGATCATTTACACCTAAGATATTGAGTAGTATCCAATCCTTCTTCTTTGTATTACCTCTTCCTTTCTTTTTAGGATCATTTACACCTAAGATATTGAGTAGTATTCCAATCCTTCTTCTTTGTACTTACCTCTTCCTTTCTTTTTAGGATCATTTACACCTAAGATATTGAGTAGTATTCCAATCCTTCCTTTGTATTTACCTCTTCCTTTCTTTTTAGGATCATTTACACCTAAGATATGAGAGTATTCCAATCCTTTCTTTGTACTTAACCTCTTCCTTTCTTTTTAGGATCATTTACACCTAAGATATTGAGTAGTATCCAATCCTTCCTTTGTATTTACCTCTTCCTTTCTTTTTAGGATCATTTACACCTAAGATATTGAGTAGTATCCCAATCCTTCCTTTCTTTGTACTTACCTCTTCCTTTCTTTTTAGGAATCATTTACACCTAAGATATTGAGTAGTATCCAATCCTTCCTTTCTTTGTACTTAACCTCTTCCTTTCTTTTTAGGATCATTTACACCTAAGATATTGAGTAGTATCCCAATCCTTCTTTCTTTGTACTTACCTCTTCCTTTCTTTTAGATCATTTACACCTAAGATATTGAGTAGTATCCCAATCCTTCCTTTCTTTGTACTTACCTCTTCCTTTCTTTTTAGGATCATTTACACCTAAGATATTTGAGTAGTATCCCAATCCTTCCTTTGTATTTACCTCTTCCTTTCTTTTTAGAATCATTTACACCTAAATATTAGTAGTATCCCAATCTTTCTTTTGTAATTTACTCTTCCTTTCTTTTTAGAATCATTTACACCTAAGATATTGAGTAGTATCCCAATCCTTCTTTGTATTTACCTCTTCCTTTCTTTTTAGGATCATTTACACCTAAGATATTGAGTAGTATCCCAATCCTCTTTTGTATTACCTCTTCCTTTCTTTTTAGAATCATTTACACCTAAGATATTGAGTAGTATCCCAATCCTTCCTTTCTTTGTACTTACCTCTCCCTTTCTTTTTAGGATAATCTACACCTAAGATATTGAGTAGTATACCAATCCTGCCTTTCTTTGATACTCCTAACCATGTGCCATTTTCTTTTCCTGGCGTCATATCCTGACCTATAACATTTATAATGTATTGGATCAATTCTGTTTTATTACAAAGTCTACTGACAATAGAATTCATATTTTGGAGATTCTTGTTCAGAGGAATAAAAAGTGTCAAATTAATCTATTTTTTTACAATTCAATTATTTTAAATATTCAAATCAAATTCTTTTTAGGGTGAAAATTACGTATATAACTTGTCTAAAACAGATCTGCAAGTTATTGTTTAATTTTGTTTTTATAAGTTTTGATTTTACAATAGAGTGAACCCAAATTATGACACAACTAACATAATGTATGATCGTTGTGTCACACTTCCTAGAAATAAAAGTTTGAGAGTATTAACACCAAACGTGCATAAAGAACAAAACAAAACTTTTATAAACTGAATATTTACAACGAAAATGTACTTATTACAAAAATTGCCATGCTAAAGTTTTTGTATTAATTTTGGTTGAGTATATTATAATACAAAAGTGTAATTGGTCAACCCAATCATTAGATCATATGACAGATTCATCCTATGTTATTGTCATAGAGGTTGGTCTTATATACAATCCACAAATGCACTCTAAATTATATGTCAGAATGTCAACTGTTGTGTTCAGGTCTATCCTAATGCATGCATCAATAAAGGCGACAGTAGTATACTACTGTTCAAAAGTCATAAATCGATAAGGAGAAAACCAATCTGAGTTACAAATTAAAACCGAGGGACACAAATCATCTTTAAGAGGTAAACAATAAAACAACAGAAACAGTGACGTTCAACAAAAAACTAACAATGCAACATACATAGAAACTATTAGATAAAAACTGCATTAAAATAAACCATTAATATATTTTCCATTAATCATTCATATTGACATTAAATTTGTAGGTGAATCTTAAAACTACACAATACACACCACTTATACAGTCTTCATTATCTGTCCAGAATGACAGCGGTTTTGTTGGTTTGTCCCACTGCTCATCTCGATTGTTGGCAATGATTAAACGGTAGCCATTCCCACATTCATCGTCATTCAAATACATAAACAGCAAGCACATGTTTCCAATAACACTGTTTATTTTATCTATAAAAACATGAAGAGTATTATTAAAAAGAATGCACAGTTCTGTCATGGATTGTTAAAAACATTGTTTACCCTAAGTAATCAAAGGTACCAGACTTATAATTCAAAACGCCAGACACGCATTTCGTCTACATGAGACTCATCAGTTACGCTCAGATCAAAATAGCGAAGCCAAACAACTCCAAAGGGGAAGAGCATAGAGAACTCAAAATACCAAAAGGTAGTGCCAAATACGAGAAAGGTAATCTATGCTTGGAATAAAACATTCTTGATATTTTAACAAATTAAGTACAAAGTTGAAGAGCATTCAGAACTCAAAATTCTAAAATGTTGTGTCAAATACGAGCAAGGTAATTTACGCTTTTAATAAGAGCTGGCCGTAAAGAGCAAATTTCGCGTTTCTAAATCTCAATTGCATCACGCACGTTAAAATCTGAAATTTTAGAAAAACATAGAATAAGTTAGGTCCTATGTTAGTTTGAATCTAAACATAATCGATTTCTTTAAAAAAAAAATAAGACACAAAAGTCAAATAATTCATGTAATATAAATAAAAATTGTCATTCAACAATTGAACAATTGAAGGTTTTTCTACTCATGAAATCATTCACAATTGTTTGTTGATAGTTTTTGTATGCTTTAAATGGCTTTGAAAAGGAATGATCGCAGTTTTAATCGCTAACCTTCTTCGATACAACTATGATAATATATGACAGAAATATTTAGATCTTTCTAAAAAATCACACAAAAATACTGAACTCCTAGGAAAATTCAAAACGGAAAGTCCCTAATAAAATGGCGAAATTAAAACGAACGGATAACAACTATCATATTCTGGACTTGCTTAAGCCTTTTTTCTTGACTTGGACAGGACATTTTCTTATGTAGAAAATAGAGGATTGAACCGGGTTTTGTGGCTAGCCAAACCTCTCCCTTTCATGGCAATAATAAATATAATACTAAAATGACAACATCACATGACAAGGCAGAACACTCTTCAATGAGGATAAAGTTAACTACAGCAAATCAATAAGTACGTAAAGCACTCATGAGAAATTACTTTCGTATACATGGTATAAGGATATATCAAAAGCATGACAAATCACTTAAGAAAGGTATGCCTTAAGGAAAACTGGAGACACCAAAGACGAAATCAATCCGCTAAAAGCACAGCTAATAGCACACAAAAGCCACTTCCTGAAGCCCCATTGACAAACATATGACTTACAAAGAAATAATTGGCAACTAAGATTATCATCATAATAGTAGTTTCTTACTCAAACAATTCATGTTTCTACTAGCTACACAAAACACAGGGCTAGGGAAACACACAAGGACTTTCTTCAAAGGAGTACATGTTCTGTTCATGACATATCGAAGCCGGACTATGTGCAAGACTCCGAAAAATATGATGAATATTGATCAGAAACAACATCACATTAAAATTTCAAATTCAAAACAAAAACGGCAACTTGCAAACATGGAAATGAAAAAAAAGTTCTATAGCTATATAAGTGGAGTGCTTGAAGCTCTGACCAAATATGGTAGAAAATATTATTCAACTCTAAAGAAAAAATAGAAAGGATATAGTTCAATATAATCAAAATAAATACTGGCATGAAGTATGCCTAGAAGACTAGTCAAATAAAAATTGATATTGGAATATCTTCAACTATGGAAAAACACATTTCATGTGAAATTAGGAGGAATAAAGAGCAGAATAGTAACACAAACATATATAATTAATTATATAGATATAGGAAGATGTAGTATGAGTGTCAATGTCATAACATTCCATCCAAGTTACAATTTGTAAAAGTAAACCATCATAAGTTAAGGTACAGCCTTCAACAGTGAGCCTTGGCTCACACCGAACAGCAAGCTGTATAAATGATACAGACAGTTAATAGGCACAACATATTAAGAATACATTCTCAATATGAACATTGTTGAACTAGTATATATATTCGTTTAGGGGCCAGCTGAAGGACGCTTCCGGGTGAATAAGAATTTCTCGTTACATTGAAGATCTGTTGGTGACCTTCTGCTCTTGTTTTTTTCTATGGTCGGGTTGTTGTCTCTTTGATACATTCCCCATTTCCATTCTCAATTTTATATTGTGACAATTGGTGTAATACAGCAGATGAAGATCTAGAACACTTCATACTTTTATGAATTAAGACATAAGCATTCAACTGAAAGACACCTCTATATAATGAAATTATACCTTGAAAACAGAAAAGATGTACTCTATTCGAACTTGGTTACTAAGTAACTGTGGCATGCTTTTGAAAATTATGATGGATTTTTTACCTATAAGCATAATCTATGGAATTCCATATAAAACAAAACACTGAATAGAACTAGAAAATCATACGTTGTGCTGTTCTGCTACGACATAGCTTTAGAATGAGATGTATGGTTGATGAACTGTAGGGTGCATATATGTGACCAGCCACGACATATCCAGGCTTATGGAGGTAGAACGTCATTGTGATAAAAACGCCGTAAATTATATGTGACTAGCCACTTCCAGGCTTAGGAGGGAAAATTGTCTAAAAATTGCTTTTTGTATATTTATGTAGAATATTCAGAAACAAACTCTCTGTCATGTTATTATGACATACTTGTTGTAAAAGCAATGAAACGAGTCATTTCGAATAACGGTATGGAAATGAGACTGTTCTATGACGACTTTTATTTGTTGAAGTCACTAATATATAAAATACAAAATTATTGTATTTATTGGCTCTTAGTGGTGTTTAGTAGCATATTTGAATAAAATTTCAAAAAATTAAATTTACTACAATACAAACAATTCTTAGCTCTATTTTAGAACATGTAATCTAAACTTGTTGAAATGAAGTTAGTTTAAAATTTGTCAAAGTAAGCTCTAATAATTCCTTCTTTTAATTTAGATTTATTATCCATGTCTCTAAACATAGTATGCGAAGCGTAACATTTATAAGTAGGTGTTCTCATATATGCATTTGATATGGTGCATTTATTATGGATATTTTCCAGACTTCATTTTTGAAAGAAAATCTTTAGGAGCATTTTTGTTTTGTTTGTAGCTCAATTTGAAACATGTTATTTAAACTTGTTGAAATGAAGTTAATTTAAAAGTTGTCAAACTAAGCTTTAAGAATTTCTTTTTTAATTGAGATTTATTATGCATGTCTCTAAACATAGTATGCGACGCGTAACCGTTTATAAGTAGGTGTTCACTTATAAGTATTCGATGCAGTACATTTATCATGGATTTATTTCAGACTTCATTTATGAAAGGAAATCTATAGAGCAGAAATTTGATTTTTTTTATATCAATTTGAAATGAAGTTTCAAATATTTTTCAATTAAAACGATAAAGTCAAACTTCTTCAAAACTTATATATGATGTATAGTTCGGCGTCCGCAAAAAAGAAGCCAAGGAATGTTTTAATCTCTTCTTCACAAATACGTATTTCATTGAATCTCGATATTTATCATGTTTTTAATTTTTCTACCAATGACAAGCAATATTTGATGAATAAAATTATTATGTAGTTAAAAAATTAACAATGACGTTCTACCTCCATAAGCCTGCAAATGTCATGGCGGGTCACATATGTGACCCGCCATGACATTTGCAGGCTTATGGAGGTAGAACGTCATTGTTAGAAAAAATATAAACATGATAAATATTGAGATTCAATGGAATACGTATGTGTGAAGAAAAGATAAACACTTTCGTTGGCTTCTTTTTTGCGGACGCCGAACTATACATCATTTATAAGTTTTGAAGAAGTTTTACTTTATCGTATGAAGTGAAAAATATTTGAATCTACATTTCAAATTAATACAAAAAAAATCAAATTTCTGCTTTATATACCGAGTGCCAATGAAAACGCAACACTTTTGTTTTTCAAAAAAATCTTATAATTTTTATTTTATTTATATTAAAACTTTGTATAGTTGGTTTAAAATGACTTTTAAGACCATTGACGACAACTTTACGGTTGAGTGATTTTTGGAAGTAAGGGTTATTTTGAACGGACATAATCCGAGTTCACCGCTTTTCAATATACGCACCATTTTCACGATTTTGTCATTTAAAGCTTGGCTAATGTCATGAATTTTCCCGCCCTTATTGTAAGGAAACTGCAATAAACATCTGACTAAATGCCAGGACTTTCTGACAACCAGCGACATGCATTTTGAACATGATCCAATGAAGCCTTTCACTGCATACAATTACGAGAAGACTGAAGTTGTAGCATCTACAATAACCCAAATCATCCACAAATTCAACCAAAATGGATCATGTAATGTTAAGCGACATCCCGGTGTACAAAAAGCAAGAAACGTTCAGCCAGACCGATACGTTTGGTCTTTAACATATTCGATATCAGTTACTCTGATGGGTGTTCAAAGGTCACGATAGTTCAATGGTGGTCATGGTTGATCCTTTGGAGCAATTTTAGTAAAGCACCATTTGCGCAGAAATTGTTAAAGAGCACCAAAGTCTTTCCTTAGTGACATCTAAATGGCCGTAAGGCGCAAATATTGAATTCTGTAGACCAAATATCATTCAATGTTACCCAAACCCGTCAGTAATAGTTACATTGACATTTGGCACCAATTTTGGCCAAAAGTCATGTGTTTCGCCCCATTTTGGTCCGATCGAGCAAATTTTGCATCAGATTGGATATGGTTTAGACGATGAAAACCACCACCAATATCATAAAGTCAGCTTGAGTTTGATATGCAAGACAAGTGGAACAACATTCCTCGAGATCACATTAAACGTCCTGGATGATCAATTCCACGGCGCTGTCGAGATTGCGCTGCACAACGGGGTTGTAACATGTTTTGTTAGGACTGTGAGTTGATGATTCGACATTGGATGTTTCGTTTACCTATAGCGTCTGAAAGATGACAATGAAACATTTTTGTTTGATATCGATCTTTTGTTAGAATTGTTAATTTTCAAGAACAATTTATTTTGAAAGATTATCATTTCTAATATAAATTCTATTTTGGAAAAACCAAGTGTTGCGTTTTCATTGGCACTCAGTATAGATTTCCTTTCATAAATGAAGTCTGAAATATATCCATAATAAATGCACCGTATCAAATGCATATAAGAGAAAACCTACTTATAAACTGTTACGCGTCGCTCACTTTGTATAGAGACATGCATAATAAATCTAAATAAAAAAAAGGAATTCTTAAAGCTTACTTTGACAAATTTCAAACTAACTTCATTTCAATAAGTTTAAATTACATGTTCTAAAATAGAGCTAAGAATTGTTTGCATTGCAGTAAATTTAAGTCTTTGAAATTTTATTCAAATACGATATTCAACATCACTAAAAGCCGATAAATACAATAATTTTGTGTTTTATAAATTAGGGGCTTCAATAAATAAAAGTCGTCATAGAACAGTCTCATTTTCATACCGGTATTCGAAATGACTCGTTTCATTGCTATTACAACAACTATGTCATAATAACATGACAGAGAGTTTTGTTTCGGAATATTTTAGATAAATATACAAAAATCAAATTTAAGACAATGTACCCAACTAAGCCTGGAAATGGCTAGTCACATATAGTTAACGGCGATTTTCTCACAATGACGTTTTACCTCCATAAGCCTGGATATGTCGTGGCTGGTCACATATATGCCTTATATGGCTTCAGGGGTAAATTATTATCCTCTGTTGTGTAATATTTTGAAAGATACGAAGAGTAAGAGGATAGTGTATTACGAATTATTAAAATTCACCACTGAAATAAATTATTGACTCTTGGCCCATGTTAAAAGATTTTTTTTCCAAAAAGGTGTGACAAGAATAATTTATTAAAACAGGAACTACTGAAAACTTAAAGCTAACCCAGGTTTCAAAAAAGAAGCCAACGAAAGTGTTTATCTTTTCTTCACACATACGTATTTCATTGAATCTCGATATTTATCATGTTTATAATTTTTCTAACAATGACGTTCTACCTCCATAAGCCTGCAAATGTCATGTAAGGTTACAAGGTCCATTTATAAGTCACTTGACCATGAGTACAATTTCTTTTTATGACATAGCTAGTTGTGTAAAACTTCCTTACTGAGGTCATTTTATGGAATTAATGTTTATGACAATTTTTCGTAAATAAATTGTGTCAGATAATGAAATATATATACACTGTACTGTTCCTGACGAAAGTTCATTTTGACTCACTGTCAATAACAGCAAAACCTGATAACAGCATAATTGAGTCATAAATTAATTGTCAGTTCTCAGTTAAATTATAGGTTATCACTGTAACTTTATGTACTATCGTTCAATAAAAACAGATCAAATTATATGTATACAATATATAAGAAACGAATGCAATCTGCTTACCAACAAACTGTACTTTCGTTTTCTTCTTGAAATGTTTCAACAGGCCCCATACTTCACGCAACATGAAACAATAGTACAATATCACGTACAGCTATGTATGTTCATTATCATACCAACCAGCCAATAGAGGCTTATGATGCACTATTATTCATGTGTGACTCATTTCTTTTTCAAGGTGCTTTAACATTTTTATTTACATATTTATCGCCTTTAATATTGAACATGTTACACATGAAAGTGCAGATGCACACATCTATCCAGCATTTAATATATCTGGTTTTAGACATTAACCTCTATAGCGCTTTACTTTAGATTGCTTAAAAACTGAACTTATGTAGATATAGGAAGCTGTGGTGTCATTGTCAATGAGACAACTCTCCATCCAAAAATACTAGTATGAAACCATTCAAAAAAACAAAAAATGGTTTAATCTATATAAAAAACAAGAAACGAAAAACGAAAAACAAGAAACACGTATAAATTACATAAACAAATATGGATCTACACACCAAGCATATAAAAGCACCTAGTATTTTAGGCATGGAGCAATAATGATTTATGTATAGATCAAGCATTGATGAATCAAAAACTCATTATTTTGCCATTCCAGTTAATATTACATCTGACAGGTTGGGGGGATGAGTACATTTTTCAAATATATTTTTATATAGAAAAATGATATATATAGAAAAATACATAATCAAAAGCTACCATTTAGAGAAAAAAAATAAGCTACAGGTCAGATTTTAGATTTGAGTTCACAATAAGTAGATTCTCATGAGAAAGGGGCGCTGACCTATCAGAATTCTTAACTGTAATGTGCATGTTCACATGCACCAGGTCGAGACTGGCAATTTGACCTGTTATGTACTTTGCTTCCACTTGTAAACTTTTACATAATCTCTAAATGTCGATAGTCGAATGGAATTATTATTGTATCAAGTGTAATCAGTTCAATAAACTTTGTCCTATAGCTGAGCCCTCTTTTCGGTAAATGAAACAACTTGTATCTACCAGATCAAGTCATTGTTGAGTACTGTACACATATATTGTATTGTATCGGTGTAAATCTTCCTTCTTTTACTCATGACGTTGTCTGCATGCTTCTGTTTCATTTCTTTATGGGTTGTTATAATGAAGACATGACTCGTTTTATAATAACTACCCATACATGATTTCAATGCTTGTAATGACCATATATATGTTACAGTAAATAGGTGAAATTAGGAATTACACGTAATTACTAAACGTTTCAGTAAATACCTGTAATTACTAGCCAATTTAGTAATTACATGTATTTACTAGTTGTTTCAGTGATTACTGGTAATTACTGATTTTTTTTGTCATTTTTACAGCTATTTACTAACTTGATGTTTTTGTTTTAAATTTAAAAACATCATTCAAGATACCAAATAAGAAAGTAAAGGGATAGGGATTTTAAGGGAGCTTACTTAAGGATGTAGGAATATAAGGCACATCAAAAGTGCATACTCTTTAGTGTTTGTGAATTGAAATAGGAAAATGGTTGTTTTATAGGTTTTGAAACTCTGTAAATATATGCATGCAAGACAATGATATCTATCTCAAATTGATTTTCATAATTTGGTTAAACTAAAATCTTCATCATGCACTGTGGTTTAAAACTTTAAAATAACTTTCTCCAAATATCCTGGATTTCTACAGAAGCAAATTTTTTAAGAGTAAAAAGTTAATATCCAAAAGTAGAGTTTGTTAAATGAATCCTTTTTTTTTGTATATTACTTATAAATGGACTAGTCTAAGAGTTTTTTTCCCAGTTAACGTTTCATACACTATGCAGTTAAAGTTTTTAAAACATTAGGTTTAATAAACCATCCTGGATTTTTACCTTATTTTGACAGAAGCTTCTTAGAGTAATAGTCAAAAGATATAGTATCTAGAGGAAAATTTTAATATTTTTTCCTCATTTTTGTTGAGCCTGCGATTAACAGCAAAAGAAGGCTATTTGTTCTGCAAAACCCTTACAACTTTAATAGCTTAATACATCATACTGGAGCATCTTCAGCTAGAGGTTGAATTGAAGGTCACATGAATAAGTATTCAATGAGGTCCAAATATTCACTCGCAAGTGCACAACTCATCAACCTTGTTTCTCAGCTATTTTAACAAATTATAACCAGATTGGCTGCTAACAGTGAATTATAATTTCACTATATCATTGTTATATTAAACTACATAACGTTGTCTTATCTGTATAAGGTAGTAAGTCTAAATATTCTTAAAATTCAAAGTTTTTTTCAAAAAATTTAAACATTATGCTTTAGGAGAATTTTCCATTTCTGATTTCCATGTCTGCTGAAATTAGTCAAAAATTATCTGTTTAATGCTCAACTTGAACCATTTTGGATTAAAACTAAAGTTACTCGGATTTAACCAAATATTTGAAAGTCCATATCTATTCAAGATATTTTTTATAGAAATCAACCATTCAAAATTTACTGTACTGTACTATAACTGATCTTTTAGTTAGTATTACTATAACTTTTGATCACCTGACCATTATACAACATTGTTTAAGCAGTCAGTAAATAGGTGTAAAAATTCATTTTAAAATTAGTTATTACTGGTAATAACTGGGCCATTTCAGGAATTACTTGTATTAACTAAGTGCATCAGGGATTACCTGTAATTCCTAAATTTTAGTAATTACATGTAATTCCTAATTTCACCTATTTACTGTAACACCATTCCATCTTAAAAGTTGGTTTATCTGGGGTTTTTTAATGCTAAATATAGCATATATTCATCAAAGATAGCAGGCCATAAATGCAAAAACATACATTAGCCATTGGAAAACTTTTCTGTTTGCATTCCATTTTAATTTTCCATAACTAAATTAGTAATATTGTCTTTTTCAAAATACACATGTAAATAAGTTTTAGTTTCTTTTCCGTGCTCTTGGACTTAAATAGGGTATCATTAAATAATATCACATAGGGATACTAACGAAATACTCATTCATCAACCAATAAATTCCATTCAATCAACTAACTTGGATGTGCCATGTTTCTAATTTATACTTATATATCTTGTCAGTGTCCTATCACAAATACTATAAGCAATAATTCAACTATATTTGCCTTGTGGAATGATTGTAAGGTGTACATGTTGTTGTCGTTTGTTTATGTAATATATACGTGTTTCTCGTTTCTCGTTTTGTTTATATTAGTGGGAGATATTATGGACATAATTGTGGAAATCGTGATACAAGCATGAAATTTGGTATAAAGGTTAACTAAATGATACTTAAAAAAAATCCATTGCTGGCCAGAAAAAATAATCAATTTTTCAAAATGGCAACCACACATTTTGAAAATGGCGTCAAAACAAATTAGCCAATATTTGTTAATCCTTTGAAAGGTGTGTTATATGTAAAATCCATTGTTAGATTTGATAAAAAGAAAATGACAGTTCATAAATAACGACTAGACAATACATTAATGAAACTTAAGGTGACTCAAAATGTCGGTTAACGAGTCAGAAATTTAGATTTTTTTTAATTTCAAGCAATTTTACAAGGGATTTTAATCCTTGAAAGATGTGTTATGTATAATTCAATGTAAGATATGATAAAACGTTAAAAACAGCTCATTAGTTCGACAAAACAATACATAACTGAACAAAAATAGTGGTTTCCGGTTCCAAATTAGATGCAAATACATGTACGTAAAAATATTTTAATAATTTTCATCAACTTAACAAGTAATAACACAAGCATGAAATACAAGCATGAAATTTGGTATACAAGTGAACTAAATGATAATTAAAAGAAATCAGGTGCTGGCCATCAAAAATTTCCATTTTTCAAAATGGCCACCGATCATTTTGCAAATGGCGTCATATCCAGTTGTAAATCTTTGAAAGTTGTGTTATAGGTATAATCCAATGTAAGGTTTTATTGAGCGTAAATCACAGTTCCTAAAGTACGGAAAAACAACACATAAATGACAAAAAAGATTGATTTCCAGTTTCAAAATGGCGGCAATATTTTTGAAAAATATATTTTTTTATAACTTTTATCAACTTAACAAGCGATATCACATTCTTTGTTAAGATTAAATGCCTAGTTTTGTTTAAAGGCAGGTTTGTTATCTTAAAATTATCGGACAGTACCCAATAACAAAACTCGTACAAGGAAGAACAGAACGGTAGCATTTACAGTCATCAATGTAGTAGGGAGGGAGATCTTTTAGGCACCCCAAAAACGCGTGGCGGCTGTGGCGCACCCAAATATGGTCAAACCCCGTCTCCGGAAGTGACGTCACGGGTGAAAGGTTAAACAATGATTCACGCCTAGGGACGCCGGAAGTTCTTATAAGGCCATGACGCTCGTAACCTATGACTCATACCATGCCAGCTTACCAAATTTGGTGACGTGCCATGATTCATACCAGGAATGATTAGATTGGCGAATGTTTGTGTGCACGTCTGTAGCCAATACAATACATGTGTTTATTATAACATTAATAAATACATAGTCAATTTCATCTGAAACCTCAAAGTTAACAGATAACTATCCTACACTATATGGATGTATTACCCCTTGCATGGTTTTTGGCCGAATTGCTACTTAAAACAATGAGCGTGTTTTGAATAAATATAGGATAATGTAGTATGAGTGCCAATTAAACAACTCCCCATCCCAGTAACAAATCATAAAAGTAAACCATTATAGGTCAAGGTATGGCCTTTAACAAGGACCATACTGAACAGCAAGCTATAAAAGAGGGACAAAAGATACCAAAGGGACAGTCAAACTCGTAAATCTAAAACAAACTGACAACGCCATGGCTAAAAATGAAAAAGACAAACAGAAAAACAATAGTACACATGACACAACATAGAAAACTAAAGAATAAACAACACGAACCCCACCAAAAACTAGGGGTGATCTCAGGTGCTCCGGAAGGGTAAGCAGATCCTGCTCCACATGCAGCACCCGTCGTGTTGCTTATGTGATTACAAATCCGGAAATAGTATAATTCATGAAAGGGAAGGGGATTGTAGTTAGGAACATATCCGATATCATTTGTGAAACGGTTATTCCATAACGGTCAACCAACTCGTGATAGCGTCCGTAAAATTTACGAAGGGATGATTTCAACTTCACCATTTGGAATTCTTGTTTTAAAAGCTTCCTTGTGAGCAGAAACCCTCTATCAAGAAAATCATGATAGGAAATGCAAGCACGGGAATATCGTATCAATTGGGAGATATATACCCCGTATGCAGGTGCTGCTGGAATGTTGCTACTTAGAAATGGAAAGTTCACAATTGGAAAGCTGAAATCATCTCTTTTGTCGTAAAGTTTTGTCTTTAACCGACCCTCATTGTCAATTTCTAGATGTAAGTCAAGATATGAAGCCAACTTAACTGTATCTGTAGTATCCTTTATCTCCAATTCGATGGGATAGATGCGATCCACATAGTCACCAAATTTTGAATTGTTTAGTGAAAGAACGTCATCTAGATAGCGGAAAGTAGAGTTAAAGGATATTGCTAACTTCTTATCTTTCTTCCTAAGAAGTTCCTGTATGAAGTCAGCCTCATAATAATAAAGAAACAAGTCAGCAAGTAGAGGGGCACAGTTTGTTCCCATTGGGATGCTGACAGTCTGTTGAAAAACACGTCCTCCGAACGTAACAAATATGTTGTCAATCAAGAAATCAAGCATCTTGATAATATCGGTTTCAGAGAATTTTTTGTTTAAATCAGAATGATTCTTTACAAAGTAGGATTTATCCCTCCCTAAGGCAAGATACTTGTATCTACGTTGGCCATTCTTTTTTATGAAGCAAAGTAATACCAACTCTTTTAATTTGTCTTTTAGTTTGGAATGTGGAATACTTGTGTAAAGAGTAGAAAAGTCAAATGTTTTAATACTGTTATAAAGGGTTCTAACAGATTACTAGTGTAAAACCATTAAAACGGGAAACCCAAGGCTTTAATCTATATAAAAACGAGAGAAGAGAAACCCTGATGAATCACATAAACAGACGACAACCACTAAAGTGGGTTTAGGTTTTTGATTTTTAAATTAAATTTGTTATTAACGGACAGATCACGAAAAATATTAGACCATATAGGTACTTTTCGAAAAGGGTTTACATCCTTGTTTAACCTTGTTTAAGACAATAACAATCAAAACCAATGAGTAAACAAAGACTCACAAAACCAAAGGACATTTACATAAACAGTTATAAATAATAATTATTATATACCTATATCACGGTGGGTATGGTTGTCCTGCGAGAGAACGTACTGTGCTGGTGATTCGGTCCTGACGGGTGCTGGTGGGTCCTGATTTTGTGCTGGTGGGTTTCTTTACATTGTATCAGAACGGCAATAAAACGACTGCTTTGTTGCTTAATTTTTCTCTGATGCGTCATAAGTACCATGCAAAGTATATTACAACAATATTATATTGAAAAAGTCGTGCAAGTTCGTTAAACGGAATTGTCCTGTCACTGTGCTGGTGATAATAAAAACGGTCCTGGTTCTGTGCTCCTATGTCCTGGTTCTGTGCCTTTATATTTTAGTTAAAAGTGTCATATATTTTATATCATTGATGCTGTACTGTTATTGTTTAATTATAACTGTTGTCTACTTTCTTGAAATTGACATTGTTGTGAATCTGTTTACTGTTATTATGAGAGAAAAAATACCGGTCCTATTTTTTATTATTATTTTTTTAAATTAACTGTAATCTTATTTATTGGCCTGTTAATGGAACCCTTCTTGTCCACTTTTAAGATAAGAAAATATGTTAACGTTTTTCGGGATTACGATCATTTTGCAAGATCATGAAAATACGTTGTAATTTATACAATACTTATATAAAGTATATGATGTGGTATGTTAGTTGTCAATGGGCAAATTTCCACAAGAAACCAAAGGAAGTATGTGTTACCAACCATACGTCATCGTACGACCTTCAACAATAACCCATAAAATAAAAATGTCTTTGGCAGCTTAAAACACATTTGTTTTTGAACAATTGAGTGCTGACTATAAGAATGACAAACAGTATTGCGGATTTGTTTGTTTGTTTGAGGGTTTTTTTTGGGGGGGGGGGGGGGGGTAGGGGATAAGTTAGAGCGAGGTTACAGTGAACATGTTAAGCTTGGAATAGTTTCCCGTAAGATTTAAAAGTTGTATTTTAAAAGTAAAATGTATCTTATAGCTATCTATTAAGAATCACTTGCTGTACCTGTAAGATTTTTTCAACATATTTTTTTTGTCTGAACGGTTATCAGGTATTTTTTTTCGAAAGTTCGATATAACATTAAAGAAAATACACTATTTTATGAAAGGGCAGACTAGAATACATGTATGTCAGAGAATGAAGACGAGATAACCTAGAGAACACAAACAAAACTAGTAATATTTCTTAGCTTTTTCATTTCAAAATTCCAAAATAAATAAATATCTTTGATAAAGAATTACTGGGGAGGAAGTGAACAATGTGTCCTCCTGTTCTATATTTAAATATTTTTATGAATAAAAATCAAATGTGCCTTAATTCTAATTTAAAATATTAAGTAAATGGAAAAATTACCCAACTAAAATACACTTTTATTATAATATTGGTAATATCACTAAGCTTTTACGTTTTGTGTGTCAAACACACCATCTCTGTAGTAATGACTCCTTTCTAAGATATTTCAATTCATCCATTTTTTTCTGCATTTTATGATATTGTGAATTCTTAGTTTTATTATATGGCCTTAATTTATATTTTAAAAAACTGAATCTAAAACCAGATATATCAAACATTTTTGTTCCCATCTATCCGTTTTCAGGACTTTAACAATCAACGTAATCACGCCTTGAAAGTAAAATGCGTACTCGGCTGTCTGTAATTGGCAATTTTTAGAAACCCTCCTAAAAAAACAAGCCGGGGGTGGGGGTTCAGAGATGCAAATTAAGTACTTGGATCAATATTTTATCTTTTCGTGTATGGTTTATGACCCCTTCTGTGGCCTGTCAATTACGAAATGTGCAAACTGCAATAGTAGAAAAACAGCACAGACAATGAATAATAGAGATATAATCTTTTACATATATCAAGGGGAAACTTTTTGCAAAGCATTATTATTTATAGTTCATTATTGTATTTAGTAGAAAAAGAGAATTTGGTGAAAATAAAATCACTTTTTTTGTAGAAAATTCACAGACCTTTGAACAGAGATTTTTGTTATGTTTAGCATGGGATCAACACAAGGGAACATTATCGTTAAAAATCTATTTAAAAGTATTTGAAACTAACGTTTGCTTTGTTAATTGTGCCTTGAAGCTTCAATTTCAAAAACTTAGAATATCTCGTAGCTTCATACTACCAATTGAGTATAAAACAAGAATTTTAGTTTAAAAAAGAAATTCTAAGATTTAACACCTACATTTAACTTTAAAAGGTCATAACAGTTTAAAACAATACAAATCTACACACACAAAACACTGGCTTTATTTCAACTGGTTATCAACCCGAATCGCTATTAGATCATATATAAGCTCACCTGTGTTGAGGGGTCGTGTGAGGTTCATGTATTGTCCTGGCGTCCGCAATTACAAAAAGATCTTTTCTGAAATTACTTGACCAAATATTACCAAATGATTTTTGAAGAGTGAATCTAGCTAGGAAAAACAATATTCATCAACAAACATGACCACTGTCTGTTAAAGTGTATTCGAGTTTTTAGTTGCAGCCGATTCCATTGAGTATGTAGGCAAAGGTAATATCCTACAGACAGAAAGATGTGCCATTTGTCGGACTAGTCTACTCTTAAAGTAGGGTAGTTTACATAACATAACAATGACATTTCTGTTCAGCAAGCTAGATAACCAAAGATATTCCCTTTGTCTACACACTCATTGAAATCGTCGTTAATATTGCAAAAGTTCAAGCAGTTAGGGCAAAACTTACCGAGTAAAAAAATCAAAAGGGCAATGTCTATCTACCTTGCACATTTCAGAAAATTCAAATCAGATAACGAAACTGGGTCCAGCAACCTTTATACTATTAGGCAATTTAAGATTTTGACCTTCACAGTTTCCATTCACCACAAAAATTCTTGTTACAACGAATCATTTTAAATACAAAAATACAAGTTGCAGCCTTTTGTTTATCTGTTGATATATGTATATGGATAAAGTTATGAAACGCAACAGGGTCACCAGGGTGAGGAGTCCATGTCATCTGAAATAAATGCTTAGCATAGATCTAGAAAGCGACTGATAATCATGACATTAGAAAAACTTTCTTCTTTTCGACTTTTTTTTCGCACAAATGGACACATACAATGAATAATATAGTATTGTGGAATTTTTAACTTGACGTGTTCAATTCATTGGTTATACCTGTTACTAGGATAACAATCCTGTCAAGTATGAGCTGGGTAAAATATTTCAGTAAAGAAGATGGAAATGTGAAAGTTTCCGTGCGTCAGTTGCAACAGCTTTCGAACAGCTAACATGCCTCGTTAGGGTGGACTCTAAACAGTCCACGAACATTTATTCGTTTAAACAAAGTTATTGAGATTTTGTTTAGGATTTAACCATCTACGACAACAAGATTCTTTTCTTAGAATTTACAGCTCTTCTATAAATATATTCAAAGCAAACCATTGATCAAATTGCTTGCTATGATTGTTTGGATGTTAGTAAACGACAGATGAGTAGTCTGTTTACTACATGTATATACTAGAATGTGTTTGAAAAAATCAATTCCTGTCAGTTTGTATTTGTCCAATCAAATTAATCCCAATATGTATTGAAACTCCGACGCCCTATTGTTTGAAAACATCCAAGCAAACATAGCAAGCAAGTCAACCAAAGTTTTTTTTTGCATGCTTTTATAGAAGAGCTGTTCTATATAATGCAAAGAAGCCTTTAAGTCTTTTGCCAAAAAATACTATCAATTTCTTTTTGTCCTATGTAATCTTCCGTACCATTTCCTTCCATTCGTGATTATTAAATTGAAGTGTAAAATATTTCTTGGTACCTTCTTTATTCCTTTATAAGTCTAATGCAAACATAATTATGACAATAACTGTTGTGAGCACAAGATTCACTGCACACTTTTAAAGTTCTGCTTCATCAAACATTAAAATGTGAACTTAAGTTTTGAGACTTTTTTAATCGACACGATTTGGATTTTTGTATATTAGAACATGGTTTATCTATTAGTTGAAAATGCGACTTTGACATATGCAACTATTACAGTCATAATCACGTTCGATAACTCTGCATGTGACTGGTTCAATTAGGATTTTTATACTGGTTACCTGATGAATTAATTAAAGAAAATTGAAAAATTTATTTAGTTCACCTCGGTTTATATCCATTCGATGTCTTCTTTTATGAATATAAAATAATATTGCAAAGAATTTCATTGATAATCGGACAACACTAACCGGCATAGGTATTGTCAAAACATGCATCTACATGGGTATTGTCAAAACTTACATCGTGATTAGGTGCCATGTTTGTTTTCTTTGATCACGTTGATGTTATGACTTAATTAATATCTCCTTAATCTTGCTATGGCTATTCTTATAGTTACAATAACGTGTCATATTTAATTGCAATATAAACAGAGAAAATAAATTGAATTATGTGCATTAACAAAATAAGTGTTGAACATCCTCTACGTTTGAAAATTATTTGTTCGCCATTTTTCAAAATTTTATAAAAATAACAACAGCATGTTTTAGCTTGATAAACAGGAACCAATGTTCGATTACAAGCTGCTTTAAGGTAAGACAATGAATGAAAACGCGAGCATCCAACAGTTATTTAATTTTCATAGTAAACATCGTACCAAGGATTTGTATAGTTAGACTATACAAATCCTTGATCGTACAAATAATATTTTTACCATGTCGCCATCTTGAAAAATAATAGCAGATTTTCTGAAAATAGCTTATTTTGAAATCAATTTGGAAGGGACATAATAGAAAATTAAACTATTCTATATACGATATTTCAAATATTTATGAATATAATAATAAGCACAAAGACCCACAATTATTCCATCTGTTTTGTTTAAATCGCAATTTAAGGTTAAAGACGACAGAAAATCCAATATTTATCGTAGTTGTATGATTTAACAGTGTGAACTAACGAGGCAACAAGACAAATTTTCAAAAGCATTTGGAAGGGAGAAGATCAAAATTTAAACTATTCCAAAAGGAATATTTATATTTCTAAATATATGAGGAATTACTACAAAGACCCACACTTTTAGTATCATGAACTTAAAGTAATGTATTTCATCGATTCCAGAAAGCCCCTATGCATTTCTATACAATTTACTTGGGCTTGATACGGGTGATGTGTGACGTCACAAAAGTCACGTGATGACTGCTATAGTTGGATATGACTAGCTTTCAGCATGTTCAGTACCTGCGAGCATTCGTTGTTCAATAATGTGTGTCTTTGTGTTATTATTTTGTTGTGTTGGTACACCACTGTAACAATGAAGGAGGAAATGAGCAGGGTTGGTTGGGTGGAAGTGGGGAGGGGAATGCGTAGCGCTAACAAACAAGTCTATGCGGCATGGGCTTTGATCATTGTTGAAGCCTCAATGTAAGGGGCATTTAATATCTGAATAAAACTATTTTTATTTTAGATACTATATATTGTTATCTGATATTGGACGAAAGATGTTGCCCTTTTATGTTATTATGTAATACAAGTTACGATCATTTGAAAACACATATTAAACAGCCAAAATGGATGCACAAGAGCTAAAATAGGAGTCATAGATCCTATTGACAACAATTATCTGCCCAATTTCATTGATTGTGTAGCATTTGTTTCAAATATGACCAACTTTTTATCCAAAATCACCAGCACCGTATCAGGACCCACCAGCACAATGACAGGACCCACCAGCACAGTATCAGGACATGAACAACATGAGAAAATGCTAAATTTTAATTAATTGCAATGTTTTTTTCACAAAATAGTTTTGTCGTGTGGATTGCTGTATAGAAAGCGGACTCTATGAGCATTTTTGTTTTATTTTATCAGTTCTAGATTTTCTGAAAATGAGCATATTTGTGTTACGCTTACTGAAACAGTTTAGAGGGTCAACTTTTTAATGGTTTACATATGAACCCATAAGAAACAAAATTAAAAAAATCTCAACCGTTTTCTTCCATTTTTTATGAGTGAAAACGTCAAAAATCATCATTTCCGTCTTTGTTTACATTTTTTCATTGATCACCAGCACCAGTCAGGACCGAATCACCAGCACAGTACGTTCTCTCGCAGGACAACCATACCCACCGTGTATATGGAGTTATTTTCTTTCGGAACAACAGGCCATTCTTTTTCAGAATCAACCCGGACGATACCTGAGCACATACTTACAACTTCTCTTCCAATCTAATTGCTTCAATTTGCCCTCTAATTTTCATAGTACATACTTTTTCCGTGTACCAAGTAACTACGCATGAATGACCACAAGGGTAAGATGTCATTGTATCGTTATCAAGATATTAGAACAAAAATTGCTACTGGCTATTTTTTTATAAATTTTGTGTTCCAAATTTAACTAAATAGTTTGTATTTATTTTTGAAACAGATTTTTAAAATCTTACTAATCAATCTTTTGATCTATAAGAAAAAATTGACAATTAAAAGTTGCTTTCATTAGAATAAAGAGTAATAATTATAGTTTTTTTATACCTTGATTAGAGTACTTTATATAAGTCAACTCCATCTAAAATTTATTATCCTTTATCTTGCATGCAATTACTTTCTACACAAAAAGAGTCAACCATGAATTTTATGAATGGAAATTATCAATAAAGCAATTAGTTATATTTCGTAACAAATTGGTCGCTTATTGGTCGCCTAATGTTCAGTGACAAATTTTTCATGCATGTAAACTATCCACTAGACTACCTATGGGTACATACCAGGGAGAGCTCCAGCCATTTTAAAAGGTGTTTCAACCAAAGATATGGGAGGGGATCCAACTGTTTGTACGCATTTAAAAGCATTTTCAATACTAGTATAGTTTAAGTTTTTATGTGAAATTAAAAAAATGTTTTTAAGAATGTAAAGCTTTCACTGTAACTTAAAAGAGGGACGAAAGATATCAAAGGGACAGTCAAACTCATAAATAAGTTCACTGTAATTTAAGAATTGTCTGCTTTTGGTTAATTTATTTTGTCATCTAACCATGAAATAAGTACATGCATAGAAAGCATAGAAAAAAAAACCACTTTATATCAATAAAGATACTTACACTAGCAGCTACCTTCTTTTCATTTCAAAGTCAAGGGCCTTTTTGAAGACCGTATTTCACAATGATATTATAGTGAGTAAATTAATAAAACTATATAAATGAGCTATATATAGTCAGCCATAACATGTCATTAGACTAATCACATGATTACTCAAGTTGTAAATATGTGCTAAATTGGATAATGTATAGACAGGTATATAATATGAAACTAAGAAACTAAGTAATTAGCTTATAATCTCATTCTAATATTAATGTCAGAATCATACAACTATGTTGATTTGGCAATCTGTGCATTTTCGCACTGATTACTTTTAATTTTAAAAAACTCCCACCAAATTATCATACAGGGATAAGGTAATTGGGAACAAAACATAATTATTCATTTTAGTCTACATAATTCTCTGCACTGAATAGTAAATAAACTAAGCTATATGGAATATCTGTTTCTCCGATGACGACGTATACGTGTATATTTTCCAACTGTCGTAGCCACACTTAGCGTCCTCATTTTCTCGAATAAGTCCTGCATAATAAAATTGATCCCCGAGTTTTTACTTACATTTACAACCAGGCGGGTCCTATATGCTATCCCCTCAGCTTTTAATGGGCCTCGTATTGCTAACAATAAAAGAAAAAACAGACACGGCTTCCTCTGCCTCGTGTTTAGAATTATATTTTTATTTTGACACACGCTTTCATAGCATTGACAGAATCTATTACAAATAAACGCAACAGTAGTATACCGCTTTTCAAAATTGATAAATCGATTACGAAAAATAATTCCGGGTTGCAAACTAAACCTGAAACGATTTTAATTTTGATATACTCCCACTTCAGTAGTAATATACCAAATACACCTACAGATGGGGTATACATTTCCCTACTTATTCGATATTCAAAAAGTCAAAGCACAAAAATACTGAACTCAGAGGAAAATCAATACGGAAAGTCCATAATCACATGGCAAAATCAAATAACAAAACGCATCAAAAACGAATAGACAAGAACTGTCATATTCCTGACTTGGTACAGGCATTTTCAAATGTAGAAAATGGTGGATTAAACCTGGTTCTATAGCGCTAACCCTCAGAGATTACTGCTGCTACTTAAACTTTGTAAAACGTCATCAGTGTATGAGCAGAAAGTTAATGAACCAGGGGTATGTCAAAGAACTCTTGTCCTTTTTCTTGACAAGAAGTTCATCGGAAGATACCAAGACTTTGTTGATGAATATTCCGTATCAACTGTACAAATAATATATGATGGTCTTGAAGTATACATTCTAGGTACCAACATTGTTTACCATCTTAATAACGTGTTGTAGTATTATTTGTCTTTGTGAATATTTATTTTACTGTTTCGGCTGTCAATATCCATTTGACGTGGCTCGGTACTTATGCATCCCGAAATTGAGGTTTCAGCTAGCTATCAAACCAGATTTAATCCATATTTTCTACATAGGGAAATGTCTGTACCAAGTCAGGAATATGACAGTTTGGGCATTGTGTTTTTGACATTGACATTATAATGGCAATGGTAAGTGTTTTATGGTGAGAAAAACAAAAAATTAAAATAAGATGTTAATACAGTTATCATTTTGTGTACACGTGACAAAATAGGCCTGTTGGAATATAGCTCCGCATAGACTGCTGATTTAATGCCTTGAGAAAAACTGAATGATATGTTTATTTTCAGCTTGTATACATTGTGATTGTCATACAGGTTGGATACATTTTCAGAACTCGTGTAATTTATTTGGCAAAGATAAATTAAATTGGAATGAGTCATCGGTAATAATTTATTGTTATGTCACCACTGCATGCTGGTAAATGTTTAAATGTCGTTTATACAAAGCGAAAACGTTTAAAAACACTTTCGAAAAATAATTATCAAAGGTACCAGGATAATGATTTAATACGGTAGACGCTCGTTTCGTCTACATAAGACTTATCATTGACGCTCAGATCAATATAGTTATAAAGCCAAACAAGTACAAGGTTGAAGAGCATTAATGACCCAAAATTCCAAAAAGTTGTGCCAAATACAGCTAGGATAGTGTATTCCTGGGATAAGAAAATCCTTAGTTTTTCGAAAATTTTCTAGATAAACCAATTCACAATGTTACAAAATTTGTACTTTTCATTTTGATAAAAATAATAATTATTACAATTTGATGATCAACATTAGTTCAGTGTGCATGACGCGTGATTTTTGATTTTAGAAAAAAAAGATCGTAGCCATCATATATTCATTTAATTAAAATAAATCTGTCCAACACCATGGTCAACAGATGAAACAAGAACAAAGAAAACTGAATAGAAAAAGTATTGAACAACAAGAACCTATTGTTTAATCATACATTGTTGTAGTTGTTTGTGTGCCTCGTAGCAATCTTTTGAGTTAAGCATATTACTACTAATATTTTCTGTTTGTTCGTGTGGTTTACACCACTGTCTCAAAGAAAGGCAACAGTAGTATACCGCTGTTCGAAATTCATAAATCGATTGAGAAAAAAACAAATCCGGGTTACAAACTAAAACTGAGGGAAACACATCAAATATAAGAGGAGAACTACGACACAACAGAAACACAACACTAAAATGTAACACAAACAGAAACGAACTATAATATAACAATGGCCATTTTCCTGACTAGGTAAGGATATTTAAAGAAACAAATGCCTCTCAAGTTAGTGGAGGGTTGGTCGTTCAGCAAACATATTTAACCCCGGTACATTCGTTATGAGGCTGTCCTTATCAGGAACTTGTAGTTCAGTGGTTGTCGTTAGTTCATGTCAATTAATTGTTTTTTACAACTGACAATACGGTACAGATTTTCGCATTGTTAATGACCGAACAGTTGCCTATAATTACTAACAACCACTTCATGTGAACTCTGGATGATAGTTATCTTATTGACAATCAGACCATATATCATTATATTTATATGACTTTAAACAGCAGAAGACGACGTACAACGTGAATCATTTATAAACTTACTTCGTATTGAGTTATTGTTTTATATTAGTAAGAAAAATATCGATCACTTGACTTATGTATTACTCACCCAACTCAATGCATAAGTTTAAAGATTATCTATACAAAATGTAATTCATTTTAGACGAAATCAAATTATAATAAATCCGGGTGCCTTTGATAACTAATTACGAAACTACTTTTATAAAAATATGTAAATTTATTCATTCGAAATATCTTTTCAGAGTTCTTGTCTATCTCATCATGTTGATCTTGTTAAAGTTGAAAATGTAGATGAAGAAACGTTTCTTAAGACAACTGCACGTGCTTTGGGTACACGTATGTATGTTTCTTTCTGAAGGGGTCAAACGGTGAATGGTTAATGTGTCTTATATAACAACTGTAAGGCGAAAATCGACATTATAGGTTGATTTGTAGTATGTTTATTATTATCAGCTTAAAATAAGCGGTATATTTCGGTTATTCCAGTTTGTGTATAAACATATAAAAAAGCAAACATGTAAGTGAAAACTGAAGTTTTGAAAAATTCTTCAATGTAACCAAGCAAATGAGGTTAATGACATCTTCATGATCTTTGCTTTTCAGATGATAATCCATAATTGATATGTTATTTCAGCAAAGAACTGTATACTATTTTTATTACAGTAGCAGCTAATTGTTTGAAAAAAAAACTATATTCATCTATTCTAAAAGATGTGGTTGGTGTCCAATTAATCTAAAGTATACCTCTTGATGTGAAATACACATTTTCAGATCAAAGTATCTGTTTTTTCGTCGTATTATCGAATACGGTCGCTGAATGTTATACACAAAATGTATCCAGAATTTATGATGTTGATAAAATATGAGAAGTTGATAATGGTGAAACTGAAATCATAATTGTAAGCTCTTCATCAAATAATAATTAAAAGATCTAATATGACTCGGTTTTATCATAAATGTAAGTTTTCTGGATCCCAAACATTATTAGATTAACCTATGATCACCCAATTTTGATAATATAATCAACTGCACTACAAATGGGGAGTTTCGCTATCTATAAAACCAGGCTTTAAGGGCATACGATACAGTTACAGGGGATGTAATGACGTTGCTAACGTAAATTGTTATTTTCGCGACGTCACACTATGACTTATCGGGAAAAGATTCAGTTTTCGACTGATTTTTATCATTCAAACATATCTAACTTGAAAACGAGTTTATGGACCCTCTTTTTTAAAATGGTTTGGTTTGTTTACGCGAGATGATAATGTGTGCCAATTTTCATGAACACGTAAATAGTGCAATTTTTTGAAATTTGATAAATATACAGCAAAAAATTATGTTTTTTTTTCTACATTCATGAACATTTGATAAACATGAGTTATTTCTGAATAAAAAATGTATTAGTTTTTAGGATACTTATAAAATACAGTAATTAAAAATTATTTAACAAAAAACAATTTGTGTTTATCTTTTAAAACAAAAAAGTTATGTCTTCTTTTGAAAGGAAAAATACAGCCACAAATCCGAATTTTGAGCAAATATACAAAATTTCGACTTCATTTTACTCCAAAAGTAGCACATGAAGGTATATTTTTATTACATATTTGATTTAATCAGGTAAAAAAAGTCTATACGGGAATTTTTATCAAAATGGAAATAAGGGATCAAAACTGTATCGTATGCCCTTAACCGACCATTTTCTTCGAAAAAGACTGTACCAAGTCATGATAATGTTTTCCCTTTATTCATTTAGTTGATAAAGTCTTACGTCAGTTCTTTTAGATTTGAATGTTTACTTTAATTAATGTGTTATTGTGACCTATACCTTTCTTACCAAAGGATGGGCCTAATTGTTTTTTTCCTGTCATGTTGCTCTATCTTTAGTTTTCTATGTAGTATATGATGCACTTGTTCGTCTTTTTATCGCATTATGTCTTTGCTATGGCGTTGTTAGTTTTTCTTCGACGCATCTGATATTGAATAGGAGACAGTGTTTATTATTCCGAGGGTGGTCTAATTCTTTTACGTGAAATTGATGTGACATAAGTAGATGTTTTTTTTATTCAAAACAGGGTATATTCTTTCAATTGTTTTATGACCTAAAGAGAACTTTTAAGTACGTATAGATATATGAAATCATATGACAGTAAATAAACCACACTCAAATAAAGGCAACAGTAGTATACCGCTGTTAATAAGTCATAAATCGATTGAGAGAAAACAAATCCGAATAACAAACTAAATAAGGCAACAGTAGTATACCGCTGTTCGAAAGTCATAAATCGATTGAGAGAAAACAAATCCGGGTTACAAACTAAAACTGAGGAAATACGTCAAATATAAGAGGGAAACAACGAAACAACAGGAACACAGTGCAACAAAAACAAACGCCGTCATACATATAAACGAGTATTTGATAAGAAATGCTATTTTCCTAGCTTGGTTCAGGACAAAATGTAGGTTGAACCTGGTTTCATGGCTAGCCAAACCTCCCGCTTATATGGCAATGTAAACAAATATCGCCAAAATGACAACACTACTTGACAGAAAATTGAATTTTTGCCTTGACATCAAGACATTTTGTTTTGTAGTGCATGAGTTTTAATATTTACGGATTCGTGTCATTCATACACAAAGTGATAAATCAGAGATATGTATTACAAATAATTGACTCGGATGATTTTCAGAAATTTGAGACTCTTCCAAATAGTAGCAAAAAAGAATACTGAATTTGATGTATACAAGTGTGTTACAAGTTATGTATCTTATTGTTTTAGATTTTTGGTTTGCAGCACGAGATGACGTAACGGAAGGACGCTGGGTATGGTCAGCAGACGACAGTGATCTGGATTATACCGATTGGTACCCTGCTCAACCAAATAATTATCTTGTTGAGGAAGATTGTTTAGAATTATCTGGTGGCCATAACTGGATATTGAGACGAATGGCAGTGGAATGATGCATCTTGTAAATCTTATTTAATTCAATTCATATGCGAAAAAAGGCAAGTGTTTCCCTTCTTTTAAGAAACACTTTATGAATTAGAAAACACATACACAATATTCCGGTATGTCATGGCAGATGGGTCATAATGAATATGCAATGTCATAATACAGGTAATATTTGTTTGTTCGAGTCTACTTTAGGCTGGCATAAACTCCTCTTTCGGTAGGACAGGTAATAGAGCAAGTCATTTTTAAAGGGAATACGAATTCTTGGAAACTAGATGTCTCCTTCTTATCAAAGAGTATGTCTTTGTTGCGTTGACTAGCATAGACAAATCAACTGTTAAAAGCCCTCATCAACAAATTATGATGTGATGACATCTTGTTACTAGCAGTCCCATTCAGCAATCACGTAATGATGATTTGGCACAGTTTTTAATTTCACAAAGAACCATTCTAACAGGAATGAATATAACGGATATGAAAACAAGCATTTTTTCTCTGTCGTCATGTTAAGTGCAATCCATAACGACGATTTGCCCTTGATAGCCCAATTTGTATGTTAAAGTTTGTACTGATGTACTTCAAAAAGTGAATGTTGGAACATAGATTGGCAAAACAAATATTCAGATAAAAAGGTGGGTACACAGACAAAATTGCAACGCATGTTTACCAGGTGTTTTTGAAAACGTATGGTAAACATGCGTTTCACCATATGTTTACCATGTGTTTTGATTAACAGGTGGTAAACATGTGTTTGAAACCATGCGTTGATGAACGCATGTTTAACACATGTTTACAAAACACATGAGAAACATACATTTGTCCATATGTTTACCATACGTTTTAAGAAACACCTGGTAAACATGCGTTTAAAAACATGTGGTTAACATATGTTTTGAAAAACACCTGGTAAAAGCATGTTTTGAGTAACACCTGGTTAACGTATGTTTGAAAACAGGTCGTTAAGGTATGTTTTGAGTAACACCAAATAAAGATATTTATGTTCAAAAACATATATTTTTCATGTTTTGACAACTGATGTATGTAATAATGTTTAAACATGTTGATTGACATGCGAATGAATAATATATACCATATACGTCTTGCCTATGTGTAATTTTGATATTACAACAAATGCATAAAACAATGCAATAATCCTTATGGAAACGATATATGCCAATGCTTAGGCTCCGTCAACGCAAGCCGAAAAACCACATAATAGGATTTTAAATTATTTGAATATTGGTACGTATTATTAGTATAAATAATGGAAATGTGGAATGTGTCCGAGAGATAACAACCCGAAATTTACAAAACTCAACTCAAGCATAGGTAAACTCTTTAGAGTACCAGTTAGGATTTGGTACAGAAATATGTTGGTCATTTCTTATTGTGAAAGTAATGTATTTTAAATGTAACTTGTAATATAGATATTATTCAGTCTATGGAAGAAGCGTATCGATAAAAACTTTTCTTATATCACATAGCGATATTGTCTAATATCAATTGTAAATATGCAGACATTCCATGCGGAAAATGTTGTTTTCGGCAACGAAAAATTAAGAAAATACTAATTTTAAAACTTATTGTTCAAATATAAACAACAATTGAGTCTAAATATACATGCAGAAGTTAGTTAGAAGCTTACGTTTATGTCAAATGTAAAATTTGAAGTGCTGTGTTTTTCTTATATACATAAATAAACAATGCGATACTTTTAAAATATCAATGCGATACTTTTAAAATATCATAGCGGTGTTTTTGTTATATCAATATTAGTACCGATTAGTATTAATATTAGACTGTTGTACCCATATTTTGACAATTTTACCTATTATGTCTGTTTTGTTCACGCATCGTTGTAAATATGACAGAATTTGATGAGACTGTCATACACGTGAGAGGTGAAGTGCTATAAAACCAGGTTCAATCCACCATTTTCAAAATTTGAAAATGCCAGTACCGAGTCAGAAATATGACAGTTGTTATCCATTCGTTTGGTGTGTTTTATCATTTGATTATACCATTTGATAAGGGACTTTCTGATTTGAATTTTCATCGGAGTTCAGTATTTTTTTTAATTTTACTTCTTAGTAGTATTGTATGTAAATAAGCAGTTTTAAGACCATTGCTTAAATTCAAATTGTTTTTGGTAACATCTTACAAATTTCTCAATTGGTTTTGGAAGCAAATCTAATCAAATAAGAGTTTAATAAACAATGCCGTAATCAAATAATCAAATAGCTAAGTATCAAAATGATTGACCTGTACTTTTGAATCTCCTTTTTTTTTTTAAATTAGACCGTTGGTTTTCCTGTTTGAATGGTTTAACACTAGCAAAGTTCTTGTTCCTATATAGCGTGGTGTTCGCTGTGAGCCAAGGCTCCGTGTTTAAGGACCTACTTTGATCTATAATGGTTTACTTTAAACAAATTATTACTTTGATGGAAAGTTGTCTCATTCGAACTCATGCACCATCTTCTTATATCTATAAATCTTTAAAATTTCCCCTTATAAATAACTGCTTTCCAGTCCTCCAACTGAACAATCTAAATTTATGAATATAGAAAAGATATATAGATATAGGAAGCTGTGGTGTGAGTGCCAATGAGACAACTCTCCATCCAAATAACAATTTAAAAAAAAAGTAAACCATGATTATAGGTCAATGTACGGCCTTCAACACGGAGCCTTGGCTCACACCGAACAACAAGCTATAAAGGGCCCCAAAATTACTAGTGTAAAACCATTCAAACGGGAAAACCAACGGTCTAATCTATTTAAAAAAACGAGAAACGAGAAACACGTATATAAACAAACGACAACTACTGTACATCAGATTCCTGACTTTGGACAGGTGCAAACATTTGCAGCGGGATTAAACGTTTTAATGGATCCAAACCTTCTCCCTTTTTCTGAAACAATAGCATTACATCACAACATAGAAAAACACACGATAAAATATCAATTGGCAGACTTAACTCCATCAAAAAACGTAAATTAATACACAATGAGCGAATGAACGAATATACACATTTCTAACGTCAAAAGACATTTACATCTTATTTATTTGTGTTCTAAACATTTTTTTTAGTACTCATTGAAGAAATGAATTTTTAACAAGCGATACGGATTGTTATTTTGCACTAAGAAAAGTTCGCGTATTTATACGATCGGTTACTAGCCAAAAATGAAAGTCAAATCTCTGTGGCAACAATACATCGAAATACCCTCACGGTCATCGCGATGTAAAAGAGCGTCCAGGCGGCGAGCTGATTATGTTCATAGAGATATCGATTTACCAACGGGGAAAAGTCTTTGATTTACAAAAAGATGTGTCTTCCTTCTCAATATCTTTTGCTATGTTAATAATAAATTTATTTTCTGTTTGACAAGATTTTTGATTTTCGTTGTATTTGAAGTTGTCCAATTTTTATAGTCTGAGGCTACTCAGTTGGTATCTTCAAAGAGCGGGACATCAGCATTTGTACATTTTAATTTGTTTGGATTATTCATTTTACCATTTGAATATTCATTGTAATTTGGAGCTGTATTGGATTGGATTGGATTGTTTGATTGAATGTTTCTTTTAAGTAATGATATTTTTTGTCTATTTCGATATTACCAAGGTGGGTAGACTATAGCAGTGTGACCAGTAAATTAGAATCTAATAGGTCGGTAGACGTATTTGCAACCGCTTTTAAATTCCGCCATTGCATCATCACTTCAAATAGAATTATAAAAAAAGAAGATGTGGTAAGATTGCCAATGAGACAACTGTCCACAAGAGACCAAAATAACGCAGACATTAACAATTATAGGTCGCCGTACGGCCTTCAACAATGAGCAAAGCCCGTACCGCATAGTCAGCTATAAAAGGCCCCGATAAGACAATGTAAAACAATTCAAACGAGAAAATAACGGCCTTATTATATAAAAGAAAAATGAACGAAAAAAATGTGTAACACATAACCAAACGACAACCACTGAATTACAGGCTCCTGACTTGGGAAAGGCACATACATAAATAATGTGGCGGGGTTAAACATGTTAGTTAGTTGGTTAAACCATGTGATTGAAAACAATAGACTGAACAGGTTGTTAACACTTTCAACTATCAATAGGGTCAAGCAACATTTTCGGAATGATAAGTTCATGTAAGCGTTAATTGTGTTACAGTTACGAAATTTTAGTGATGTTGATCCTAAAACATTGAACTGGTCATGATCTAAGTTTGTGAATTATGTTTGTAGTTTTCTTGACATGCATTGTGACGTGTCATCGTATTAATTCTATATTAGAAAACTATAGCAGTTATATTAGAAAAGTATCGCATTCATAAATTTTTGATATTAAAAAATCATCGCTATGATATAAGACAAATATCGCATTGATATTTTAAAATATAGCAGTATCGTTGACGTATAGGTGATTTTGGCGTAGCAAACAATTGAATTCATCTCAATTGCATTCCACTGAATTTGCTACATGATATTTATAGAATGTGTACATCTACAAATGATAAATCGTGCATTTATGTTTCATTTATTCAATAATTCAATTTTCTCGTTTAAATACACCTTGCTTGTTATTACATAAAATAACTCATGAGAATTATACACCAGACGTATGTCATGTTAAATGTCACCCTGTTTTAAGAAAAGAGTCATTACTTTATACCGAGAAATCTGCCTTTCGTCGTACAAATGCTAACATTCGTCTGAAATTTCCCACAATGCAACTCGTTGATATAAGACAATATCGCTCGTTGATATAAGAAAAGCTTTTATCGAATCGCTTCTTCCATAGACTGTTATTAGGCAGTTCGAAATGGAATCTGCACAAACTATCTATGAAAAAATAAAAGTAAATATACAATTGAACAGTTTAAATCGTTTATTGTTATTATAAACTATTATCAAGAGACATATATTTCGTTTGGGCTTGTATCATATTTTCCCTCCGGTTTATATGATCCGTTCATCCTATATTGACTCTTAAAATTCAAGAGTCTATCTGAAATTTAGGATAAATTATATGGCCTTCCAAATATCGTTCCGATCCCTAACATCACTGAAGAGACATATATTGTCGAAATCTAGATCTGGTGTACAAAAAAAATATTGACACCTTGTGTTTGTGGCATAACATCTTGGCCACAAGTTTATCGTTTTCTGTTTAGTATTAAATTTATATTAAGATCCATTTTGTTACATCTCGTGATCAATTTTATTTGGCAATCGCCAATGGCAGTCAGCAGGGTTTAAGAACGTCAGTTGTTCGACCTGTTAGTCAAATGCGTTTTGTTTAAATATACTTTTTTCACTTTTTTGGTCTTTTGGAAAATGTTGTTTGTGCTGCATTTAGACCCTTCTACAACAAAATTTGTTTTACATGCACACGTATAAAAATTGCAGTTTTTATCCAACTCAATCATAGGTTTGAACGTAGTTTTCAATTTAGACTCGTATAGAGCCCAGGTGGTCGTGTGGTCTAGCGGGACGGCTGCAGTGCAGGCGATTTGGTGTCACGATATCACAGTAGCATGGGTTCGAATCCCGGCGAGGGAAGAACCAAAAATTTGCGAAAGCAAATTTACAGATCTAACATTGTTGGGTTGATGTTTAGACGAGTTGTATATATATATATATATATATATATATATATATATATATATATATATATATATATATAAGTGCCTATAAATAGCAGCACATGACATACAAATCTATGGGAGTGTGGATTAATCAGTACAGAGATTAATTCAATTACACAAATAAAATTATAGATTGCCTAACAATGTAATTTTAACACACTATTTAGTATGTAAATATAAGAATGTTTAAAATATTTACAAAATGATGAAAATAAACGCAATATTTCGCTAGACCAACTAGCTTTATCAAGCGTGCATCTATCCAGGTGAAATCGGAGATGATAAGAAACTTTTGCAGCTCAATGTCTATGAGCACGTGCATTTAGCTGCTTTGAAAATAAGAAAATTTTGCAGCTCAATGTATATGTTGCACATGGATTTAGCTACCTTGAAAATAAATAATTGGTAGGTGAAGTTAGCAACGTCCATTGGCCAATATTACGGGATTAAAAGAACGATGCTTTGTTTTAAATTATTCTTTATCTTTCCTGTATCTTTTTTCGTCTTTTTCGTTTAGACCATCAGGTTCTAAAGTGTGGAGTTGGTGGATCCAAAAGTTTTCTCTTCTCCTTCTCGCCGTGGTGTCCCACTCGGTGTTGACTTCTATAATTTGGAAAGTAACATTATCAAAAGGATGTTTCGTTGAACGAAGATGTCTTGTGAGAGGACAAGCGATTTGGTGTCACGATATCACAGTAGCATGGGTTCGAATCCCGGCGAGGGAACAAATTTCGTTGTAGAAGGGTCTAAAACTGTGGAGTTGGTGGATCCAAAAGTTTTCTCTTCTCCTTCTCGCCGTGGTGTCCCACTCGGTGTTGACTTCTATAATTTGGAAAGTAACATTATCAAAAGGATGTTTCGTTGAACGAAGATGTCTTGTGAGAGGACAGTTTTAGACCCTTCTACAACGAAATTTGTTCCCTCGCCGGGATTCGAACCCATGCTACTGAGATATCGTGACACCAAATCGCCTGCACTGTATCCGTCCCGCTAGACCACACGACCACCTGGGTTTCACAATAATAAAGCTTTCGGTGGCCGTGTGTTACCTTTCCTCGTCAGTTTTAATCTAGCGTCGTACTACAGTACATGATATTTAAGGCATGGGGATGTTATTGTTACAGATCAGCTCAATTATCTATAGTTAAGGATTTTACAAATTAATGTAAGATACAGTCACAGAAAATAATTATATTTATAAGTACGTCTGAGTCAGTGACAATTCTACAACAGATTTATCCACCGGATCACCAGCAATGATGGTGATACATGGCTGTGTACATTATGTATATACAACTCGTCTAAACATCAACCCAACAATGTTAGATCTGTAAATTTGCTTTCGCAAATTTTTTTGTTCTTCCCTCGCCGGGATTCGAACCCATGCTACTGAGATATCGTGACACCAAATAGCCTGCACTGTAGCCGTCCCGCTAGACCACACGACCACCTGGGCTTCACAATAATAAAGCTTTCGGTGGCCTTGTGTAACCTTTCCTCGTCAGTTTTAATCTAGCTTCGTACTACAGTACATGATATATAAGGCATGGAGATGTTATTGTTACAGATCATCTCAATTATCTATAGTTAAGGATCCTACAAATTAATGTAAGATACAGTCACATAAAATAATTATATTTATAAGTACGTCTGAGTCAGTGACAACTCTACAACAGATTTATCCACCGGATCACCAGCAATGATGGTGATATATGGCTATGTACATTATGTATATACAACTGTATATATATATATAACATCTTCATGCCTTATATATCATGTACTGTAGTACGCCGCTAGATTAACACTGACGTGGAAAGGTAACACATGGCCAGCGAAAGCTCTTTATTTGAGAGCCCAGGTGGTCGTGTGGTCTAGCGGGACGGCTGCAGTGCAGGCGATTTGGTGTCACGATATCACAGTAGCATGGGTTCGAATCCCGGCGAGGGAAGAACCAAAAATTTGCGAAAGCAAATTTACAGATCTAACATTGTTGGGTTGATGTTTAGACGAGTTGTATATATATATATAACATCTTCATGCCTTATATATCATGTACTGTAGTACGCCGCTAGATTAAAACTGACGTGGAAAGGTAACACATGCCCACCGAAAGCTCTTTTTTGAGAGCCCAGGTGGTCGTGTGGTCTAGCGGGACGGCTGCAGTGCAGGCGATTTGGTGTCACGATATCACAGTAGCATGGGTTCGAATCCCGGCGAGGGAAGAACCAAAAATTTGCGAAAGCAAATTTACAGATCTAACATTGTTGGGTTGATGTTTAGACGAGTTATATATATATATAAAACAAAGGTCAAAATCTACAACGGCAATTTTACCTATGACCTTGAATTCAATTTCAAGGTCATAAAACAAGGGCTTTATACCAAATGACCATAGATCTTAATTATATATATGGTTAATGAATTATATCACTTTATGCCTAATTGTTAATATTAGAGGGGAGAAAACATCAATTTAATGTTTCAATCAAAATGTATGTGTTACATGTCACAATTTACATTTTAGTAAAAATATGTTGTCGATATCTTACACAGTTTTTGAAAAGAATTGAATATAAGCCAAATTCTAATATGACGACCTATTATTGTCAACCAGTATAATTGCAATATATCTATCTTAAATAGATATATAACGCTCAGGGTAAAATAATCCAATATAAATGCCCAACCCATGGTTAAATGAAAACAAACCTACGGCAGCCATGAATTATTTCTTAAATCAAAAATTTGAAAAATGACTTTGACCTCTAACATTGACCTAATTTTATTATTTTTAGATCAATAACCTAAAATCAAAAGATCCTAGGTTTCTATCACTGAAAGTTTACAAGATAGAAATGCATATCACTTTTATCAAATGCATAAGGGGAAATAACTCTCATATGGAATGTTCATATCGCTTTGGTCAAAAAAGGACAAATCATGCGAAGGGTATAACAAGCAATTTTATAAAATAAATTAGATGCTTTCTTTTATGGTTATAGAGGAGATGCAGTCACAATGAAAACAGTGTTCTGGGAGATTACTCCTACAAAGAAAAGTATTTGGTTACGCAGGGGGAATTTCAAAGGTGCATAAACTGTTGGATATCATATACCAAATATCTAAGTGACAAATTACGAAACAAATGTTTATTTAGGTTAAATATCTTTTTCTAGCAGAAGTATTACATAAACATTTGGGTTTAATGAAGTGCTTTTCTGTTCTTTGAAAAAGGTGTTGGTTAAGAATTTACCACAATCACAATTGATAAATGATGCTATGAAAATAATTTTAGGTAATATTAGTTATACAGATTTGTTTGTCAAAAATTTGTTATATATGTTGTGTACAAGTTTTAATGTTGTACATAAATTTGTACAGATTATTTGTACAAGTTATCAGTATTTTATGAATTGATCCACACATATGGATGATGCAAGCATACAGTATTTTGTTTCGCATATTTCTGTCATATTTTCACAACTACATGATAATGCATAATACTGAGCATTGATACAAAAAAAAACATTATTAGAATTTAAACCATTTAGATATTTTTATTTCCAGTTTGAGGACAAGGAGTATATAACCAAATGTTATGTTGGCTTATATAAAGAATTTAAAAGATAAAACTGGTACATTTAAGAAGATAAATCTGTATCACCTGATACAAGAAGGTATGCGTAAAAAAACTTATAACTTGTACAAAAAACCTGTACAAATTGTAATTTGTACAAACTTATATCTTGCACACAACATATACATTATTATCTTTAAATTTAAAAACATTCAATAAATAGTGACAACTCTACAACAGATTTATCCATCGGATCACCAGCAATGATGGTGATACATGGCTGTGTTCATTATGTATATACAACTTGTCTAAACATCAACCCAACAATGTTAGATCTGTAAATTTGCTTTCGCAAATTTTTTGTTCTTCCTTCGCCGGGATTCGAACCCATGCTACTGAGATATCGTGACACCAAATAGCCTGCACTGCAGCCGTCCCGCTAGACCACACGACCACCTGGGCTTCAAAATAAAGCTTTCGGTGGTCGTGTGTTACCTTTCCTCGTCAGTTTTAATCTAGCGTCGTACTACAGTACCTGATATATAAGGCATGGAGATGTTATTGTAACAGATCAGCTCAATTATCTATAGTAAAGGATCCTACAAATTAATGCAAAATACAGTCACAGAAAATAATTATATTTATATAAGTACATCTGAGTCAGCGACAACTCTACAACAGATTTATCCATCGGATCACCAGCAATGATGGTGATACATGGCTGTGTACATTATGTATATGTCGTGTTCATGTTATTATTTTGTACAGGTTATTACTAGTACAAACATTTTATACAAGTAATTACTTGTATGAGGCCATCATACAAGTTATAACCTGTACAAATATAATTGTACAAGTAATTACTCGTACAATTTTTACTGAGAAAAAGATAATAACTTGTACAAATCTTTATTCTACCTTCGGCTATAGCTATTTGATGCTCTCAACAAATAGTTTCCCTTTAAACAAATAATTTATGACCTAACTAAAGGTATAAACTTTCAACATATGTGTACTTTTTGTATTTATAACAAATATATGATCAAAATTTCGAAATTTTTTAAAACTAAGGTGTAAAGATACCAAAGAGTGTAGAAAAAATATATTATGATTAAATAATAAACTTGTGGCATGACAGAAAATCTGCTAACAATGGTATTCACACCCGTAAGATACAGAGATAAAACTAGTAATCTAAAGAAAGCCAAATTAAGCACTTCAAAAATATTTCTTACACCGGGCAGTATTGCGTTTTGAATGTAGCAGAAAAACTCATTCGCAAAGGAGACGAGATTATTTATTATTGTACAGTTGATGAACCTTACCCTTTGATTAGAACAGCACATTGCAAAAGATGATTAAAAGATTTAGAAATTGGAGATAATTTTATAATGTTATAATACCAGTTCAAAGAGTAGACAGAGGTCCGATGGACTGTAGTTGTGCTGAATATTGCCGAAAAATTGATATAAAATAGGAACAAAAGTTGAAATCATGATTGGTATAATGAGATGAAATCAACTCAATAAGATTCAGATAGAGGAATTGACAATGTTGGACATACCAGAGAACTCTGAGGTAAACTTCCTAAAATCATTACAACTGCTATCTTAAAGTGGTGACCAAGGCCATGTTCACTGCAGTTATCGGGGTAGCTGTAAGACAGGCACATGTAAAAGCAAAAGTTTGAGCTTATTGTGTAATTCCAGATTTCATGCTTACTTGTCATGTGCAAATAAATAGGTTATTTGATCTATTATGCTTTACTTTTGTTTCCAATATATGATATGATTTAAATTTTACATATGCAACTTTTTATTATGATTTTATGTTTGAAAATTAATGGTAGAAGGGTTTTATATTATTTTTGCTTTTAACGACTTTGTCACTTTTTACCAGTTGTCTGTAATTAAGTGGCAACAAGCTGTTTAGCTGAATTTGCTCAAGGTGTCATGTTATCTTGTGTTATTACTTTGTGTCGGTCGTTTATCAGTAATCTTCTAACATTTAAAAAATAATACTAATACACACTTAAAAAAAAGGCAAGAAAAACAAACAAAGTTTACATTTCAAAAATACATACACTGAATAATATCTACTATGCAAAAATAAACAAACAAATAAATGAATAAGAGAAAATAGTAAAAGAAAAAGAAATACCTGACAATCGACAAAAAAATCCTGAACCAACAAACCAACAGAAAGGAGTTTTATAATAAAACATTTAAAGCAAAAGAAGAAACAAACATAACTCAAAGATAATGTGTTGTACAAGTTATTATCTTTTTGTCAACAAAAATTGTACAAGAAATTACTGGTACAATTATATTTGTACAAGTAATAACTTGTATAATGGCATCATACAAGTAATTACTCGTACAAAGTTTTTGTACAAGTAATAACCTGTACAAAATAATAAAATGTACACAACATATATACAACTCGTCTAACATCAACCCAACAATGTTAGATCTGTAAATTTGCTTTCGCAATTATTTTCTGTGACTGTATCTTGCATTAATTTGCAGGATCCTTTACTATAAATAATTGAGCTGATCTGTAACAATAACATCTCCATGCCTTATATAAGGTGGTAGAGTGGTACTTATACATCTTCAGATTTCAAATGTTTGACTTTGAGCGTTCTTGATGAAGGAAAATCCTGAACGCTTCGTACCATACATGTACCTATTGCTTTTGATATCATCTATAATTATCTTTGCAACATCCATAATGTCAGCTTTTTCTGTTGCTCCCAAGAACTGAATTGTCTCTTGTTTCTGTCTCATATCTATAGGAATCCCTAATAAAAGAAATATAAAATTATTTAACAATATTATGATACAGGAAGGATTTGGTTTAGAAATAAGTGGAAATTATATTGTGTACTTTTTGATTGCCAGATTTATTAACAAAATCATATCTATCTTACATACATATGTCAAAACATTTTACTATATATTTGCAACTGTTCTTTTCATTTATAATGTGATTTTCAGCTCATGTACTAATGGATGTAACGCGTCTTCTGATTAGCTGACGTTGTTTTGTTTATCTGCATATAGACATAATTTTGTCATGTGACCATGACGTTTTTTCATGGTTTACTCTGGTTTAAATGGAATTTAGAATTAGATGACTGTAAAAAAAATTCTGTTTATTCGAAATAACATACACGGGTTATTCAGTGTGCACCATATTTTTATGTTATTTCTTCAAAGAAAGAAAAAAATATTACAGTCATTCCTTAAATGTACTTTAATAAATTACCAAACCTAAAAAAAAAACTACCTGATAGTTGCATCTGAATGCAATGTAGTGGCATCCAGCGTCTACTTTTATGAGTAGATGTATCATCAGGAAACATATTGCACGGGATTGTGATAAGAGATTGTCCATCTTGAGTTTTGCAGTTGAAATTGATATCTTCAATCCATTTTTTTCCATTGGCAGGATGCCTAATAATTTCACTTTCATCAGCATTTCTACAAAATATCATGTACATGTAACATTGAATTTGTTTTCATTTGCTAAAGATTGTTATATGACTGTGTGTCACAAAGATGTCGTAACATGTTTAACCCTGCTACATAATGTATGGCGTGCCTGTCCCAAGTCAGGAGCCTGCAATTTGGTTGTCGTTTGTTGCTGTGTTACATATTTGTTTTTCATTCATTTATTTGTACATTAATTAGGCCTCTAGTTTGAATTGTTTGAATTGTTCTGCTTTGTCATTTCGGGGTCTTTATACTATTCTGTATGGGCGTTACTCATTGATGAAGGCCGTACGGCAGTTGTTAATTTCTGTGGCCTTCAAATGGGTGTAAAAATCAACTTATTAGCAAGCTATGATGGACCATTTAATATAATAAGAATTTATAATTTCTTTCAACCTTATTAATCATTTTGTTATTCGACTTACAAGTTCAAGGTACATAGACAGCTAGATGTATTTCTTGCATGCTTGATTATAATTCTGTTGATAATGATTTTGCGAGAAATTTTGCTTTCTCAAAAGTTGCTTGGACAGGGCTTTGAATAAGTCAAATGAAAGTCAGCTTTCAAGAAATTTCAAGGTCGCCATAATGTCTGACAGTTAAAATGAGTGTCAGTGCTTTAGAAATTATATCTCATATTATCCATGTGTTATTAAAGTACATGACATGCTATATACAGTGTCTAAAACTTAACTTGTACATTAAAGGTAAGCTTTCTATTGAATAGATATGTATTTCATATTTACTGTCACATGAAATTCATATTTATATCATTATGAGTATCAAATTAGAAAAAAAAATAAACATATGAAAAACATATGTTGAGATCCTCATATGAAATCATATGATTTGATGGCATGAAAAACATATGTTTAACATATGTTTATCATATGATTTTTTAAAAACATGTGTTTATCATATGTTAAACATATGTTTCTCATGTAGTAAAACATATGTTTTTCATGAGTGGTTCTCAACATACGTATGACATATGTTTTTGAACATATGAAAAACACATGAAAAACATATGAAAACATATGTTGCAATTTTTGCTGTATACATAAGGAAACAAGTCATCACAACTTATATTAATCCCTTTCTACTTTGCTTGTGTGTATGTTGTCTCGTAGAGGCATTACCCTTCTCTTTTTCAAAATATACAAGAATGTGTTTT